>JASDQU010228682.1:16814-30457 GCA_032191745.1 Picea mariana | reverse complement strand
AAATTTGTGCTGGAGGCAAAAATTGCCTAGTAGAACCAAACTGTCTTCGACATACTAGCATTTGATGATGCATTACTTCATGGCATATGGAGTTGACCCCCTAGTTGAATAGGCGGTCAACAGGAGCCATAAGGAATAATTCCCAGAGCCCTTGGCAATTACGCTGAGAAAGAGTTAGCTCCTATATTGGCTGTCGAGGTCTTCTTTGACAAGGAGACAATAGGGGACAATGATGGAGCGATATCAGGTGAGAAGGGAACATATTGTGGCTTGACGACTTGCCCAAAGAAAGCGTCATCGCCCAGAGCCAAGGAGCACGACCAAGAAACTAGGGTTTTGTTGCAGCTAGACGAGCTAAGAACAAAGGAGCATGAGCTTTCCATTATTTTTATCCAATATATATATATATATATATATATATATATATTCATTTACATCAATGTAAATCCAAATCATTAGACACCAAATTTGTAAAGTTTGCTCATGTATATAGCATGCAAGGGTGAATATAGAGAAATGGTATAGTGTGATACATATTTGAGTCAAAATACATAAACATCAAGGCTCTAAATGGCCTAAAGAGTTCAAAAAATATCACTCTACAACAAGTAACTACATATCGTAAATATTATACCATATACTGGAATCCTAATCATTAGTAGCACCCTTTGCCTCCTCCTCTGGATTTTTACTAGATCCTCCAAGGACAACAATACAAGTGCTTGGTGGTACTTGTGGATTCAAGTCATGATCCTCAAATTATTCCCAATGAGTTTCCACTATCTATTTTGGCGAGGGGATCAATATCGTCCAAGACAATGTGATCTGCATTAGGGGTTTTCTTCAATAATTGGTTGCACATTAGTTGAAGGTTGTACTATATGAGAATACAAGATCCTTCTACCATTGTTGTTCAAAATGGTTTCTCTTCTTTGTGTGAATTCAGTAAAAAACAGACCAATTGTGGTTGCACCCAGAAGCATTGCAAGTTTGACTTAGGATCTGAATTGCAAACTTTTGCAGTTGAGGGCATTGTTTGCCAAATAACTTTTTCCAATTCACTGTGATAAATCATAAGAGTCAAAGACAAAGTTAGGAAATTCAAGAAAATTGTTTGTAACTTTGGGTAGAAATTGTAAATGCCCAGAACAATGAATACTTGAACTTCAAAACTTTGGAAGAATTGTTTACCTAGTTGGTGTTGATGTATTTAGCATTGGGCATGTACTTCCACATTGGCTTGGTGTCTAGCATGTGGAAGTTGTTCTTAATGCCCTCTTAGAACCTTAGGAAATTCACATTATCAAGTAATTAATAAAGTGAATGTACTTTTGTAATAAAGTGAGTTTAATTTAATTAAATGCCTAAGTATTTTGCATTAGTAATTAAATTAAGTCCTAGCCGTTATATCTAAAGTAAAGGTGAGAATCAATCTCAGCCCTTGATCACTTTGGAGATCTAGGGTTTTGGATTTAGGGTAAACACAAGGTTATAAAAGACAACCTATGTCATAGGATGACACACACAGATACACATAGAGTGAGAGAGTGAGCTCTCATTGATTGGGTGGAGAAGGACATTCATCCAAGTGTGTAGGGGCAGGGGCTGAGGAAAGGAACAAAGGGGCAGCAAGGGAGATAGCAGTCAACCAGCGAGATCGAAGGACTGATCTTGAGGTTTGTAGTGCTTGGCTATCTGCTGTTTTGTATTCCTCAGGTGGGCCATTATCCCAGGAAGAGAGCCCAGATTAATAATAATAAATCTCATAGAATTGGTTTCCCTTTGGGGATTTTTCCAGGGCTTATTTACCCAGAAATCTCTTGTGCAATGTGTGTGGTTTCCGTTTTATTTGCTTCCGTTGTATGTTTCGTTAAATAACTCAGCTGTGCTATTATTCAATAAATCAGTTTTGTTCATAATTGTTTGCTGGTGCTGGGTTACTGAAAATTAACAGTTGGTCCTCATCTCTTGCAAGAATAACTAGTTTTCTACCAAAGGTACCTTGCTTTCAACTAAAACATTGACCCGCTTGTGTATTTACTATTTCCAACTGAACTTTTTGATTTGGGACCTTGTGCTCTAGGCAAGTGTACTATCCATCTTTGACTTCCCCAAGTTCATCTTGTCCAACAATGGCTTTGTAATGGTACCTTGGGTTCAGGAAATACCCATCTACATGTATAGGCCAAAGGAGTTGGTTGTTCCATCTGTTATGAATGATCTTCCAAATAGGTAGATACTTATTTTTGAAATCCTTGTTGCCCATAGTTTCTCTTTTTTGTGATCCATGGTCTCATAAATGTAACCCATGGCCAATTCATCACTAGTCACCATCTGCAACACCTTAACAAGGGGCTTTACAACTTTGATAATCTTTGCTCTACTAGATCAAAGACTGGCGTCAAAAGCATTCTTGCAAATTTCCTTCCCATCTTCCTTGCTGCTCCACTAAGATCTAGTCCACTCATTAGAAGTAAACATCTTCCTCAAGTTGTTTGTCTAGGAAATGAGAGATTGCAATGTGAGGAAGTTCGTTGCAAATTGGGTGATGGTAACAGGCTCCTTGGCTTCTTGTGTTTTTCCTCATCAGGTTCAATAGCCATGTGTGGTTGTAGATGTATCTAGCAATGCTCTTGGCCCTATCTACAACCTTCTTCGCCCAGTCTAGTTTGCCTATATCCTCAAGCACGGGGTCTAGGTAGTATGCAATGCATGGGGTGTAGACTCTAGAATATGGTTGGGAGTTTATCGTTAAACAACCTACTAGCAACAACATAGCTAGAGGCATTATATATGATGCCTTGTACAACATTCTCCACCCCACCTCCACAACCACCTCTTCCAAAAGCTGAAATAATAATCGTGCATCCTTTGCCCAATTAGATGTATCTACTGATTTCAGAGACATGGTTCCTTGTGGGAAAGAAACAAGGAATTAAGTATGGTAGGAGATGTTCCATCATTCCATCCATCTGACATGATGGCACATGCCGTTTTGGTTCATGATTCTTTAAAACTTTTCAGGTAGTCATTTATGGATCCAAGTTAATGATGTAAAAGTGTCCACCTCAGGTCATGAAAACTAGAGCCTTTGAAGTCCTTACCACATGCAATTATGCCATTTAACATAGTCTGGTAATAAGGTGAGTGGGAAGTAATAAAGGGGGCATTTATATCATATCTCCGTCTAGACATGTATTCGAAAATATGATTCCTTGTATTGCTTCTTTGAATGGCTATCAATGGCGGATTGAGTGCCAGTGGTAGGGGTTGAGGTATTGAAAATATCAATTCAGGATGAGCAGATCTGCACTTTCAGTGTGCAACACCCTAAGGCTACGAATTCTGAAACTTAGAAAGTGCCTATCAAAACTGTAGGACCATGTATACAAAAAATTGGGCTGTAAATTTAAAAGTGCAGACACTGCATAATTGAAAGAATTCAGAACAATGAACATAAATACCCTAAATCTGCACAAACAGAGTTTTGGAAATTATGACAGTGAATGGAAATAGCAGCACTCAATCACACATAAATCTTTATTAACTGAAAGCAATGATTATAAAGCAAACTTGCTCAAATATTTTATGGTCTACCTCTAACTCGTCCTTTTCATCTGATGCGCCTTGCCTTTCTTTTATAGATGACGAAGAGTCTAGGGTTACAATTGAATGTAAACAAGTCTAATTAAAGCACATTCTAAATTTGGGTTACAACTGAGCCTAAACTATAAATGATAAAGCACATTCTAAATTTGGTGCATACATGTACACTGCGTGGATGCACCTTAACCACTAGCTGTCTACTTAACTGATGCGGCTCCTAGAGGTTGTCTAATGCCATGCTCTCATACCACTGCCATAATTGCTGTGCTGGATCTCCTTAGTGCTCCAATAATGAAGGAGAATCACCTATTGAGAAACCAGGTAAAGCTAACAGGAGGTGGGTGCAAAAAACCATCACTTTGCTTCCTCATTGGTGTAGGTTTTTCATGAATTGGAGCAATATTTATAAAGGGATCCCTAACAGAAGGGTTAGAGGAGGAGCCTTGAAAACTAGGGTTGCCTACTACTAGTCGACTACAATCTCTCTCTTTCTCCCTATCTCACCTTCATTCTCTTCTTTCATGGTCTTTATTGCTAGATATTCCAAAATAAAGACTAGCATTTCCTGTCTAATATCCGGGTCAACATCAAGGCATGGTTTAACTTGCTCTCATATGCCAGCGAAGTGTTTTTTCATTCTATGAATCATGCCCCCCTTTTAGTTCCTTCTTACAATATTTGCAAAATTTCTCTTCATCAACCTCTTTACAATGGCTCCATGTAGGGTCTTTCACATTATTCGGGGCCATGATTCTGAAACATAAAACAAATCTGAAAATGCAAAACCTAACTTTTTTTATTAGCTAGAACAAAATCCACATTTTTATGACAAAAACGAGTGTTTGAAATAATGTTAACATACTTTCAAATGGGTGCAACAATCCGGTCTCAAATCTCTATCAAGCTTGTAGATGATATGTAGACCACTAATATAGATGCAAAATGCACCAAAAGCAGCCCACAAACAATATGAAATCAGCTCCCAGCTTGTTCCATATCAACTTTCTTCTTTCTTCACTGCAGATTCTAAATCTCCAAATGCTCATAAATGATCAATGAGGGATTTATAGCGTGGGGCTTCATTATATAACAATAACTTWGGGTTTGGGAGGGGGGGCAGATTTTTAYTTTTCTTCCATTTATTTTACTGTTTTTTGTCCGAATTGGTGCATTGGTTGGTTTGACGGGATGGGGACCTGTTGGAGTATTCAGATCKAAACCGGCTTGAATCGGCCTGCTGGTCCAGTTCAGGCTCTTCAGGAGTTGAACTGGTATGGACTGGCTAGTTCTGGTCTGGTCTGGCTGGTTCTAATAACACTGCCCCAACTATGTCATAGATACCATAAGGGCGATGTATGCYACTTACATGGATAGCTTGCTGGATGTGCTGACGGAAGAGTATTTGCTAAGGTGYGTTCCTTCATCATGGTTATGATGACCCATTTAGTTGCCAACACATTGTTTCTTTATTGCGTATATTAGTCAGATCAAGTCTCTCATCTTCCCCTGGCAAAGTGTAAATATTATAAGAAACAAACAGAAAGCCCCTCTTTGCACCCTGCTTTGCCTAATGAAAATGCGAGTGAAGCGTTCCTAACTGCCTATAACTATTACTGGAAGGAAAGAGATAGAAAGATTAAAACACAACTTGCAGCTTAGTTTTTTAAACTCTATCTGTCATGATTTGCAAGAGGAATATTTTGGGAAACCCATCTCTGAAGACTGCCTTCAATATTGTGTAGGGTCCATACCCACAGAGGTTTGAAGCATGTATCAATTCCAAAAGGGATGCTCAACTAGTGTATTATGTGCATTTAGAGTAGCTTTTAGAGAATTTATGGCTACGGATCTATAATATAGTTGTATTTTATTGAAGTTTTACATACCCAGGGTAAACCAGATTTTGTAGAAGCTCGAAGCTTTGTCAACAATATGCTCATTAAGAGCTCAACATGTCACTTGCGGGAATTGAACCTGGGTAGAGAGGAGAACACTCCTCTCAACCGCCCTGGATAGACCCAATTGACAGGAAGACTTCATATAAATGCATTGCTGATTGCATGATTATTTGGTCTTGTAGAGATGGGTGTTTGTTTTGCCTTTTCTGTTTGCGTTTCAAAAATACTTGGTATGAAACAATCTCACTTTAGAACTTATTTATACTAAGTGCTTTGATAAATAATAAATATTATCCTTATGAATTTGGTAGCTGGTTGTTTTGAAGCTTTAAAGTTTTATGCATGACAAAATTTTGAAAACTTGGACTTTTAACTAACCTCCACTTTCCTTTGATTTCACATTTCTTTTGCAGCCATTTGGATTCCCATGGTGTCCATACCAAAGTTCCTTTTCCCAATTATCAGTATCTCTGGAGTAAGTATTTTTAGTACTCTGATCAGTGATCATCATTAAAATTGGTAATGACATTTCATTTTGTGTGAGATTTTGTATTACTGATAAGTTCATTGCCCACACTCATTAGGATAATAATTCTCCTAGAACTTGAGTATTGCCACTTCTTTTAATAGAAATGGGGTGATATTGAGTATATGTGAATTACATTTTTTTATAATTACCATGATAGAAAACGTTTTCTCTGGGACATTTTATCAACATTGTTTTGCATGTATTTCGGTTGATGCACCAATGTCAGAATTGCTAGCAGTCATGTGATGTTTTTGTATAATTTCAGTTTTTGAAATATTTGCTACGACAAAAGATGCTCTGGTTCCTTTAAATTCCATTTCAGTATGGTTTGTTTAAATTCCTATCAATGAAACAAGAGTTAAACTAATGCTTTTGATAAACTCTTGAAAGATCGGCAAAACATTAAATGGTTATTCATTTCGAGAAAGTATTGATGCCTTTTAGCTAGGTCAAATGACATACAACATGGTGCATATTTTGAATTCCAAATATGGAAAACACAATGGAAAAAGTTTGTATGATGAGTACAAAAAAATATGGTAGGTGCAAAGTACAAAAAATATTTGTGATTCTCATAATAAGCCCATGTCAAATAGAATTGAACATCATTCCAATCACGAGAATTGGATGTTAGGTAAAGCTATGTTGTTAGAGCTCTATTTGTTGCAGCTAGATAAAAGACTGTACACAAGTAGTACCTTGAACTTGTTAACTAGGTTGTATTAGTAAAAATGTGGAAGGTATGGAAAAAATTCGAAAAAGGATGTAGGAGCATCCCAAAAGTTTTTAAGTTATAGCACAGATAGGAAAGCATGATATAAGCAAGCATGCAATAGAAGGAAGTGGGAGCAAAGAAGCGCAAACATGATAGAAAGGTGCATTGTGTAGGTTAGACATTGAGGAAGGAAGAACACAATAATTAGAGGAGAAGCACATGCAAAGGATGATGAGGTCAACAAGACTGTGATAGAGGTTGAGTAGCAGTGTCTGTGACAAGAGCACAGGGATGAGACTAGAAGGCAAAGTGACAAAGAGTTGTGTGGGAATGTGTTGAGGGAAGATGTAAAGTCGCTATAGGTGATAGGAGGGAGTTGAAATGTTAGGAGCAAATCTAAGCCACCAGGGTCTATTAGCCAATCGTCTTGTTGGCTATTCAGACTTTAGACACTGTCATAGTATTATATTAGGTAGAGTTGTTAAGAGATAGTTGCCCAAGGGCCAAAGTAGTAGTTTGTCAAAAGTGCAATACTGTAATATGTAAATTATGTATTTTGACTATAAATGAGAATGAGTAGACCATTGCTCCTAGTACTCATGTTTTGGTTTTGCATCATTGTGTGAGAGATTGAATGTTTATAAATTGGTCTTAGCACACCTTTTGTCTTAACAAACCATTGCAGGCCATTACACAATGAAAAAGGTTGAAGGTGATGAAAATTTGAGATGCCAAACCTCGTGGTATGATTTTTTATTAGAGCAAGGTTAGAAACTCTAGGAGAGTCAAGAGAGCGAGATGAAGTGGGGCATTGGKCTAGTATGTAATAAAGAGAGTGAGTAGGGGAGGCCTAGGTTAGAGGATCAATTTCTTGGGGATCCCCAAAGAATAGTGATGGAACTTTGGGTATAAGTCAACTTATAGGTCATCAGTTCTATGAATAGCAAAGTTGATGATGTAAGGGGTAAATAKCAAATTGCAAATGTTGACAACTTGAAGGAGCGAGGTGGGCCYGTCTGGACCAAGAGCCACAAATAACATCTGATCTCGATGTTTCATATTTGAAGGTTGAGATCCAATGATATCTACTAACAAGAGGGAGAGCCTTTTCATCTCTCTCATGGGTCTTACTGAGAAAAGTGATTTACTTCATAGAAATAATATCTCAAAAGGTACTCAAAGAAGACTAGAGCGTCATTACAATTCCACCAAGTGCAAAAATTCTACTCTTGCCTGCCAGGATTTGTGGGAATCTTGCTATTATGATGATGCACAAGTGTGGTATGTCGAATGGTGTGTAGGTTTACAAAATATCTATAGTCAGCACTTGTATCTTAGATATTTCATATTACAACTACTTAAAGCAAAATTTAGGAAACCAAATACAACATATCCATCTTACTCAAGCATTTTTACAGGTGAGGAATTCTAAGGATCTAAGTTTAGTCTTATTTATTGTGATTTTAGTTGAGATATCCATTACAAAGTGTATGCATTAGTTATCAAGAACTATAAATTCATATTATTGGCATGGTATATGATATATCCTTTTGCGCATGGGACATTCTATGATAGCACAAACATGGCTGTTTTTCCCATTACGAGTACCTAAAATCTAAGTCACAGCCTCATAGGGTTCGTCGAACCTAAAGCTTGAGGTTCGAACTTTGGCGAACCTCAAGGTTCACCGAACGTAATGCCGAACCTGAACGAACTCGAATGCGTGCTCGAATTCGAACCTTAGGACGAATTTGAAGGAGAATTTTATTGAGGTTTGGGACGAGGTTTCATTAGGGTTCAATATATATAGCCGAACCTCATTCGAACCTTATTGGAAAATTCGAACCTGAATCGAACCTAATCATTATTGAACCCGAACTCGAACCCGAACGATGTGACTTAGCCTAAAATACACTTACGATCACCACAAAAACAGGGACACATCTAATGTGCAAATAGGCAAGAGAATCGAGTTACATTCTTGAAACCTTTATGGGCAAGTTGTTTCACGATAGACATATTCATGATAGAAGAGCCATCTCAACAACTAGTTCCAATAGCCATTTCCATCGAAAATCATGTTGAGCTTACTCGATATCTACTTTTCCAACCATACATCTTAAATTCTTAATTAGTTAATGTGAAAACTGCAAATGATAATGTGTTGTTGCCCATTGCATGCAAGGTCTTAAGCGATATCATAAACATGTTTGGTTATGTTTCTTTCAGTAATAATCTTATTGCATAAATGGCCTAGTTTAATACGTCACAATTGTTAAACTTATCTCTTTAGATATGAAGGCTCAGTGACGTTGTTTTTGCACTGTCTCGACTCTCATTGCCCTTGCTTTATGCCATGTTATCTCATATATGTTTAGGATTTGGACACAGGCCTTCAAGATGGTTTGGGACATGTTTTCAGGATTTTGATTCTATAATTGAGCTCAATGCAATGCAGATCTAGAACGCCCTTAAGCGGGTTAGGAAACAATAAATGAAAACATGCGATTATTGATCATAGTAGCTAAATGCATTAAGGGAGGCGACAAATCATTTTGTTACCATTTGATATTGTATTGAGTGCTATGGGCCTCTCGCTGTTTGTCTAATTGGTCATCATTGGGGACTCATACCAACTGTGAATTGATTTTCCTTAAGAGGTAAGCATGTACTTTTATGGAATATGTAAGTTGGTTGGACATGTTAGTGCGAGTTGATTGGTTGGTAAAGCGAGGGTGTTGTTATCCCTCCAGGCTCCTACATGTTGAAATTTTTTAACACGTAATTGTCCTGGCCTGATTTCTAACCTACCTACATAAAAACAAAAAACTGAAATCTCTATCAAAACTGCAATCTGATTGTTACTAGGAACTGAAACAACATCAAATTGAAGAAAGTAGAAGCAAGTACACAGATTCGAAACTCAAATCTCATCACTGTTTATTACTCTTGAAAACAGGGAATACACTGGAAACTTCAAACTTCACCCTTCACCCTTCACCCATTGCTTCTTACTCTGAAAAACTGAATTAATATAACCTATACCACTGCCTGCTCCTGTATGGACTAGGAGGTACAATGAATCTGGACACATGCATAATGCCTTAACTAAAATAAACATGAGCTCTAGATCTATTGCTGGCCTTGGGATTAACGCCTCAACCTGCAGGAAATAACTATTTCTAGGAAGGTGCTCTAGTGGTGGAGAGTGCAATTATGCATGCATGCATCTCTCTCTTCTGGGGATCTGTGCCCTATCTAATCTTGGAAACTTTCCACATGCAAACCGCCCTAACTAACTGTGCATGCAACTAATAACTAAAGGAAAAGTCAGAAATAGAACTGAACTTATAAATATGAAACATCTAAACTGGATCTGAACTGATGATGGTGCATACATGCGCCCTCTATTTCTCTCCTCCATAATGCCTCTAAGCCCTCATTACTTTTGTATGGAACTGCTGAAGGGAGGGTGTATTGTTGCTGCTGGATGGATCACTATACAAAACCTCTAATGGAATACCTTCCTTGTATGTGCTATATCTTCTTTGCATGTTTCTGCCATCAATGGCATTCTGTTGGACACTTTTTGAGGTACTAAAAGTCCAACACTCCCTCTTACCAAGGAAAGTGTTATCTGCCAAACGCAAGATATTCTTTTTGCATTTGGAATCTCCCCCCTTAGAGGGGAGTGGTCAAATAGTTGACCATCAATGAACCTAAAGAAACATGAATCTAGATCACTACTTTCTTTCTTTACTCTGAGCTCTCTTCAGAATCTTCAAGGTGAAAACTTTCTGTACAAGGAACATTGCATCAACAACCTGCCAGCCTCCTTTGTCCTTCATGCAATCTTCACTGGTCAAAATCTTCTCACACCACATCATGAACTGTTTGGGACTTCTAGCAATAATGAACTCCTCTGTATACAGGGCCAAGACAAGTGTATCAGATCTATCAAATAACAAATTGCAATCTCACTAGATTCAGAGCAGCCCATCATGAGTACAATCTCATTGATATGAAAATCCAAAATTGGTGGTGCATGCATCAGCCCATTTAGGGCAACTCCATCTTCCTGGGAGAATCCTCTGACAATTGGAGTAAGAGTCTCATCAATGTCAACTACCTCTTGCTGAGAGAACCTTTTGTAACAACCTTATCTTGGTACTCTTSCATACTCCAATTAGCTGCAATCAAGGAAATATTCATTGATTGCACCCTCCTCCATCATGGCRTCCTGCCATACCTACTCAATTGGTTCTGTGGGTAGCCTGTAAAGGCCACCATCTCACACTCCTTTGGCCAAAAGTCGATGAAATCTATATTTGTTGTCTTTGATGGTGATTTGCTAACCATCAAACTTAGACAAACATTGTAAATCTATYATGCAAGAAATTGAAAGTAGAGTCTTTGTTAAATTAGGAACATACAAGACAAAATCTAACTCAAGAACATCACCTTAAGGCATTTGAAAAGATATGGAGCCCAATCCCTTCATAGGATACATGGCATCATCACCCAACTTCACAAGCATTACTCCTCTTACTCTTGAAACCTACTCAAGATCTTTCTTTCATAAATTGTATGTCTCAAAGATCCGTTGTCCACATATAATCCAACCCCTAAAATTGTGTATGTGGAAATATTGGACACCATGGAAAAGTGGGTATCTAGCTTGGCAGTCAAATTTTCCACATTTAAAGCATCCACACTTCTTGCAAACTCTTGCTATTGCCACTGTTGCTTATCCTTTACCTTCTTCCTCTCTGGACATCAAGAGGTATAGTTACTGTAAGAATGGGCGAATATAGATAAGCATGGATTGTATTTGTTATTCATATGATACATGTATAAATACATATCAGATAACCTTTGGATTCATCTTCCAAGGTCTCTTGGACTCTCGACGACCGTTACAGTCACTTGACCTTTCACATTCTGTCAAGTGAGGAATACCATAACCCTAAGTGGATTAGGTTTCCAACATTCCCTCCTTAATTCGAAGGGGTGTATTTGAGTCCAAGATGAGAGCTGATATCTGAAAGTGGGCAACTGAACTTTGGAAGTGTGCAACTGTTGATGGATGAATGTGCTCTCTGAATTTGGTTGTTTTGGGATGACCACAAACGAAATATATAGTAGAGGCTGATGTCTTCTACTAAATGGTGTTGGTGGTTTAAGGAAGACCACAAACCAATCTGGTGGTTTACGATTGACCAAAAACTCTAAAACTTAGCTGTAGGGCTCAATGGTTCCCGAAACATTTTCTAAGTTAGCTAGAAGCTGGAAGTTGATGTCTTCTGCTAATGGGAAGTGCTCTCGAATGCTGGTTTAAAGACAACTATAAACTGTTCTGTAGTAGAAGTAGAAAGTCTTGTACTAAATGGAGATTTAAGGAAAACCACAAATTGTTGTTTAGCAGAAGCTGTAAGTCTTCTACTAAGTGGTGATTTAAGGAAAATCGCAAACCAATCACGCTTGCTTGTTACTGCTCGATTATTGGGACTTCGAAACTTGAAGCTTGACTGTCAATCACCGATGTTGTTCCCCCTGTCAGGTACAAGGTGAGAAGATGCAAATATCTCCACTGCAAGATGTGTCAATACTCGAGAGTGAATGTGTCAATACTGGGAGGCCCTTTGCGCTCGACCAACGAGACCATTATGAATAGGTCATCTTAGATCTTAGGACAGTTCATACAACACCATCAGTGAGGATACCTCCTCCAATTCTTGGTCGCGGGTTGCAACACCCTGTCATGAGGACATATCTCAAACTAAATCTCCTTGTTCTTCTAGTTCCTTCGACTAGTCATCTATCAAGAGTTTCTTTGATATCTTCTCAGATGTTAGGAGAGATGGCATCTGGGGAGGTTGGTCGCCCCTTAGGCAAGCCATCCCCCCTGATAGTGGTGAGATTTTTCTTTGGTATCTGCAGTACTTGCATGTACCTGTACTATTGCTTTGTTTCCCCGCTCCATGCTCTTAGATTTTATACTCTAGATCTTTCAAAACATAGGCTAGCTTTGATTATATCATGATTTTCTAGAAGCAACCTTTGTGATACCACTTTGTATCTCACACTATTGTACTTAGAAGTCCCATTGACCCATTTTCTAAGTCCAGGGCAGAGTCAATGGTGTATGTGCACACCAACCTCCGTCTTATTTACAGGTAGAGGGAGGAGTCGCTGAAGGGAAAGACAAAGATGTGGGATGTCTTTCCTGATGATATGGGTTTGGACGACATTGTTGAGTTGGCATTGGCCAACATGGATCTTAATGACCCAATGCTAGAGCCGGTCACTTTTGAGGATGATATTCCTCTTGAGGGGTCATCCTCCACAGCAACAGATCCAGTTCCATAGATTGGATTGGATGATCATGCAGAGTAGCCGAAGATTGGATTGGAGGAGAGAGTAGTGGCGACGACGTTGATTTTGATGATGATGAGTATGACATGGAGCCAGATGACTACTGACCAGTGACCAGTTACAGTCTTGTGCTATGGGATTCTTCCATCTACGGTTCTAGTATCTTGTTCTACCTTATTTTGTATTTGCCACTGGAATTCCCACCTATAGTAGCGTGTGGCTGTACGCTGTAGCCTGTAGCAGTGACTCGGGAGTCGCTGTCTATGCAACACATTTTGATTTTGATGACTTAATGAGAAAACTACAGTTTATGGTTTGAATTTCTTGTGTGTTTCAAATTTCAATGTTTGTCATTATGATTTTAATATTTATCAATTATCATGATTCATGATTTATGTTAGAACTTAGTACTAGTTGTATCATTGTATGATTCAAGATTTAATAATGAATTTGTAATATGTATCATCATCATCATTCATGTAAAATTTAAATGTTTACAATTTTATTAATTTTGTATGTG
>JASDQU010228682.1:0-11217 GCA_032191745.1 Picea mariana | reverse complement strand
CCTAGTTGTCAGACGTAAAGCAAGATGAGATGTTCCTTGCTTTTGACCTAGTTGTTAGACGTAAAGCAAGATGAGATGTTCCTTGCTTCTGACCTAGTTGTCAGACGTAAAGCAAGATGATATGATGAGACTAACACTGAGCTTCCGACTGGATAGCTGTGATGTAAAGCCAGTCTAGTATCTAGCTTTCGACCGGATGGTTGTGACGTAAAGCAGGACGAGTACCTTGCTTCCAGCTTGAGTGCTGTGATGTAAAGCAAGACGATGAGATGAGACTAGTTTCCCAGGATAAATGCTGTGTCTCTTGTGATTGTGTATTTCTCAATGATCTTGGATTATGCTATTGTTATCTAATGAAATGCAAACAACTATAATAATGGCTTAAACATTAACAGAGGGGAATCCTTAAGTAAAATATGAGATAAACTTTTGATTTGGATGGGATGGTGGACCAAGATGAGCACATATCAAATGGGCAATGGAGCAACCTTGCCAGAGCGTGGAGCGAAGCGGGAGCGTCGAGAGTGTCATTTTCCAAAAATCTCGAGAGTGGGAGCATCTGTTATATATATATATATATTTATATATATTGTGTTTATAATAAAAAAACATGTAGAAAGACAAATTAGCTATAGAATATATGAAAACATACATATTTGTGCTACTTGTAGATGAATACTACATTATTATGAAGTTAGAAATGCCATCCATACTCCATAGTATATTAATGATTATATCGAAACTTTGAAAGAAAGCATTATGAATAAGCAAGCAAGGACATTTAAATGACAAACATAAATGACAAGCAATGTTCCACCATCGCTTATATTGGGATCCACATCATTAGTATCATCCTTCATCCTTTGCCTCTTGTCTAGCCTTTGCTTCTACCTCGATCCTCTAGGGATATCAGTTGACACCACCCAATTTTGATGAAACTACGTAATCCTAGCCTTGAAATATGGTAGAAAAAGCTTAACATGCCTAATCAATGATTTTGGTTTGAGTGAAGGCCCAAGGGTGCATTTTTGCAAAGTCCATGACAAAGGAGTTTAACAATCAACACCACCAACATTGGGGTACATAAAGGGCTTGGTGCTCTTTATTAAATGCCAATCACATACCCTCATACGTGATAGAATCCAATGAAAATGTTGAAATCCCATCAATCCTGAAATCCTGCAAATTGTTAAATCTGCTAAATTTTGAATGGGATAGGAAATTCTACTTTCTCCATGTTAGATTTTAGGGAAAAATAGAAAAGAGTAATATCTTTTCAAATATGTGCACTAATACAAATATAGATCAACACTTAAAACATTTAACTGAAGCAGATTAAATATAGAAAGTTAGATCTGAGCATATGAAAACAAATTTTCTGAATGCAGATTTCAAACAAAACAAATCTTAACTTACCTCTAGCCAATGAAGGATGTACCTGTCACATGTAGATGTTGTCCCCTTTAATATGCTCAGAAATTAGCTTAAAGTCATGGATCAAACTCTAGGGTTATGATCATCTATCATGATATTAGGTAGACTGTTTTGCCAAGGAGGACCACATACAGAGCTGATGCAAACACCCACAACAAACTGTCCGAAACTGAACTGTAGTACACTACAGCAACAAATCCCTTCAAGCCAAAGAAGGTACCAGCAAAATAGAGACAGCAGAGAGAAACCCTTCAAGAGGGAATGCACCAGTAAATAGGGACAGCAAATAGAAGCCCTTCAAGAGGGAATGCACCAGAAAATAGGGATAGTAAATAGAAGCCTTTTAAGAGGGAGTGCTCCAGCAAATAAAGGAGGAGGAGCAAAAGACTGCCTAGAAGGTAGTGGTACCCTATACACAGTGGCAGCAAGAAGATGGGAGGCCACCGTACCCTCACAACAACCAACAACAAACAAATGAAGGGGCCAAGAGAAAGCAGTGGCACAGACAACAGTACTAGGAGAGTCCGCGACTCCAACACCCAGCCAAGGAGAAGTCCGCGACATGCACAGGAAGGTCCACAGCAGTCAAGGGAAGACCCACAGCAGTCAAGGAGAGGTTCACGGCATGCACATACAGCCAAGGAGAGGACTGTAGTATCTCCTTAACCAACAAACAAAAAAACTGAACTGAAGCTCCCAGCTTAGTGTCCAAATAAAACCTCAAATCTGAAATAGAATGTTCACAAGAGAAGCCGTACCACAACCAAGAAAAACAAACTGAGGTAGCCGCAGCAAAATCAGACTAGGAAGAATGGGGAGAGTGTGTTAGAATGCTAGAGGGAGGGTTTCCTTTTATAGCTAAGGATGGGGTTAGGGCTGGAATAAAAATAATTAAATAATGACATTTTAATTAATAAAAATATTAATTAAAAGTCAAATAAGTCAAAGTGACTTATAAAATCCCAACAAAACATTAAACGAGAAAGGAAACTAGATCAAGCAAGAGGGGAACAAAAAACAAAGTCAAGGGGGTCCTTTTCAATGGCAAAACATGTCCACATAAGTCTCATAATTGATTATAAACTTTTATCATCATTGCATAAGGGGAAACATCCATGATGTGGTCATGTCCATCTTCGTGGCTGCTCCTAGGTCTCATGGACCATCTCGGGAGAGAGGAATAAGATCACACATCATCCCATCTTGGTACACAACCAAGAACTACCTGGTTCAAGACCAGGGTACCCCATAACACATCTGGGGGCCCTAGAACATATCTAGGGTCTTTCATCAACCAAGGTAAAAGAGCAAGGATCAACCCAAGCGTTTAAGCAAGGATTCCCTGAAACACATTCAGGGGCCCTAGAACACATCTAGGGACTTACATCGTTAACCACCTAGGAACATATCCAAGGATCAATCCAAGCACCGAGCAAGGATTCCCTGGAACACATCCAGGGGCCCTAGAACACATCTAGGGACTTACATCATCAACCACCTAGGAACATATCCAAGGATCAATCCAAGCACCGAGCAAGGATTCCCTGGAACACATCCAGGGGCCCTAGAACACATCTAGGGACTTATATCATCAACCACCAAGGAACACATCCAAGGATCAATCCAAGCATCGAACAAGGATTCCTTGGAACACACCCAGGGGCCCTAGAACACATCTAGGGACTTATTGCTTGGTCCTTGACCAAGAACCCCAACAATATACTGGGGGCCTTCACTAGGGTCTTTTGCCATGGCTCTAACTGCTTGGTCCCAAACCAAGAAACCCCAGGAGTGCATTGTTGAAAAACTGATGCATGTAGGTAAATTTAAAAATTTACAGCACACAACCAACATACCAATACATCTTGCATATATCAAGATCACTGAAAGTGAGACAATCACAGAGAGAACACAAGTATACCCTGGGAAACCCTCTTGGGGTAGAAAACCCGGCCAAAACTTCTCTTTAGATTCTTCAACAAAGTACAATACCAGTACAAGACTTTAGAGTAACTAGCTAGGACTCAGAGGGCTAAAACAATACCTCTGTTTCTGCACTTACAAACTTCACAAATAGCTGAACTAACACTTATAGTAACAGCTTGACAAACTCAACAAAAGATAACTGACTTTCCTTCTTGCTGTAGCAGAGTTATGGCAGCTATAACATAGTATTTGTAGCAGCCTTATATCAGCAAGGAACAACAGAAGACTCCAACAACTAGCAGCCATATACCAGCAGAAAATACTTCAGCAAATAGATGCCTTGCCTCAACAGAAGACTCCAGCAAAACAAAGGTATGTAAATGGTAAGTGGATGCCCCTTTTTATAGGTTGGTTTGGCTTCCCTAAGCAGCCCCCTAAGAATGTATGACAGCTGTATAACAGCTGTCATACCTGCCCTCCTTTGGCTGCCAAGAGTCACCTCCTAAAGTTCCCAAGAGCCACCTCCTAATGCTCCCAAAGGTCACTTCCTTTGTCTCTTCTAGAGGCTGCTCTAAATTGCTGTCTTAGGATTGTATGACAGCAGTTATACAGCTGTCATACCACCACCCTAAGCAACCCCCCTAAGCTGGCCACTCCAACCATCCTAAGCAGCCCTCTTAAGCAGCCTCCCTAAGCTAGCCACTACAACCTCCCTAAGCAGCCCTCTTAGAGGTGCTATGAGGTTGACACATGGCATATGGTTGTCTTGGCATAAGGTTGACACTTGTCATGTGTTTGATGCTTGACATAAAGTTAACACTATATTAAAACTTTATTTGCATGGTTAGTTACAATAGGGAAAATAGCTTCCAAAGCTATATAATTCAACATGCACTGGGGGCCCTAGATCTCAACTAGGGTCTTAGCTATCCTTCGGAGAATGGCTCTTGCAGCTGCACTAATTTCAACACTCCATATGAAGTCCAATGAGGTTGGAACCACTCTCAAACATCCTGAAACAATTAATGTAAAAGTTGACATTTCCTTTATCTTTCATTTTTATCTTTTTACTTTAAGAATTTAACATTACCATTAGGGAGCGTTCAGGGAGCATCTTGGGAGCACACTCCCAGGCTCTTGGAGCGTCCCTGGGAGCGTGGCGCTCCCAGAAGGGCAGGGAGTGTCCCAAAACTGCCAAGAGCGTGCTCTCGGATTTTTGAAGTGCACTCCAAGGGTGGCTTCCTGGGTGCTCTAGCTCAGGCGGGGGGGCTTCTGGTAACTATGCAATGGAGTCAAGGTAAAATTCAAGAGGATTCAATTTTAATGATTGAATGTGTAACTAGGCTGTTAACAACATGCACTAATCAACCAAATGACCTTCAATCAATGTGTAGAAAAAAAGGTAAGGGCCCTTCCAAAGGTGCACCTTAACAAACCATTACAAATCAGCAATAAAGATGTGTAGTCACGATCATATAAAGAAAGCAGCAGCCTCTCAGATACAGAATTTACAGCAGCAAAACAGTATAGTGAACAATAACCAATCACATGAAGGAGGGTTTAACCTCAACCTTTGATTCTTCTTCTGTTGGAAAAACTACCACTTAAGAGAATGTCTTTATATCAGATTGATCCAGCCACAAATAATGAAAGAAGATGATAAACCTCACATAGAATAAAACCCTTAACTTACCTCCCAAAGATGTTCAACTAGGCCTGGAGGGGGTCTCCTCACAAATCCAACCATTCCGTTACAAATGAGGGAGCTTCTCCTTATATAGAGATTGAGCTCAACCTCCCCTACATTAAATATAGTTAAGTGAATTCTAAATCCATTTATTTCTCAAAGAAAAAATATAAAATATGGAAAACAGTTCAAAATTCTCTTCAAGAGAAGGGATTTTCTCATTTTAGGGTCTCTTTGGACTTGGAGAATGTGCTTAATACCTTGTTGATGCCATGTGTCTCCTTCCTAGCTTGGGCACTCCTCAAAATAAGCTTTCTTCTCCTCTCAACATAGCCACAAAATGAAACAAGGTAGGGTGCTCCTCCATTTTGCTTTTTGACCTTGTCAATGAAGTGTGCATGATACACGTCCTCTTCCTCAAATCATGCCTTAATTAAACCTCATATATCTCAAAATGGGGGTGCTTTCAGAAAGGGACCACTTAGGAACCTTCTTTCCATAAATAGCATAACAAACAAACAAGGTGGAGTGATCTTTAATAAGAATGCCTTCATCCCTTTGATCATATCTTCATTACTATTCAATATGCCTTGGAGACCTCCCTAAATTGAGCTCTCGTCAACATGTGCTATATTCCTACCATTAGATGCTTGGCATGTGATATATCCTTGGTGTATGTGCTAGCATATCCTCATAAAGTGGATTTTTTAAACATATATGTCAAGGGTGGTTACAACCACCCTTAGATCTAGGACAATAAAGTATTAAGATAATCCTCCACATATGGGCACCCTAGATAGACCTGCCAATCTCCTTGAAGCTTGAATGCCCTTCGCCCTCTAGTAACAATTTCCATCAATTGATATGAAATGCCAAGTCAAAGGGGATTGCTTTAGGAAAGTGTGCATTGGATGCCTTTGGAACGTGTACAATGCTTCATTAGTAACTCTTTCCAAAATAGCCACAGGATTCAATCACATATTGGAGCCCTCTTCTTCTACTGCTGTTTGACCATGCCTTTTTGCATTATAATGTGCATTGGATGCTCAACAAAGGGAGTGCTGTTCCTCCTAGGAACGTGTGCTCATGTGATATACCATAAAATCCTCCAAGAAACCTCTTAGTTGATGGACACTTCTTTCAATGAAATATTTTGAGCAAGTATTATCTCCAAAACACAAACAGTACGGTCCATATTCACTCAAATATATACTTGTTTTAGAAATGATACAAAGACAGAGCTGAAACAGCCCCAAAGTAAAGTCTCCACTCCTCAAATGGGCACCTCAAGTGTTTGTGCCTTGCATGCGGGTCATAACAGTCTGGCACTTCTTTCAAGGAAATATTTTGAGCACGTATTATCTCCAAAACACAAACAGCACCCTCTATATTAACTCAAATGTATGCTGGTTTAGAAATGATACAATGACAGATTAAACAGCCCCAAAGTAAAGTCTCCTGCTCAAATGTGCACCGCAACTGTTTGCGCCTTGCATGCTGGTCATGGCAGTCCTTGGTTCTGCCTCGTCAGAATGCCCAGAAAGTACAAGTTGTCCTCCAAGATGGGTGCAAAAAGCTGCTAAAGATAGTCTGCCAAAGTAGTGAAGAAAAGGCCCCAGAAGATGATCCAGATCAGCCATGTAGCCCCCTATGCAAGGCACATCATAGTCATAAGAATAGCTGGGCATTTCTCCACCATAAATCGCGTTTCCAACTGCTGTTTGATGATGAACAGGCTGTAATAATTTGTCAACAGACTACTGATTATAAAGAGAAACCAATATGCAACTAACTCTGCCACAAATGAGACTTTTTTTTCTAAGCTTTAAGAATGAAGATATGCTGGAATGGTGCCTAATTGACTGCTGGCTGTTGAAAATGTTGAAACTTGAGACAGGTCTAAAATGGTGTATTAACAGCTCTATAACAGTGCCCTTATCGCTTCCTAGGAATAGATATCATAACTCCAAATCACATGCAAAGCTGAGTAAAATATTCCAGGATGAAAACTGAGAACGGAACAAGCACTGGCACCATATATTTGCTGTTCAAACCTGAAGAAGTAACCAGACATTTACCTGTTCTGATCTGTTTTAACTTCTGCCTGTCATCTGCTGTCCAGATTCCAAACTCGTGTGATGGCAACATTATACTCTGCAGATCTCTCCAAATCAGGTCTGAAAACACACAGACAAAGGGCCTACTTAATGCTGGTTATGGTTTTGTGAAACTTGTCTTCAATATTACTGCATGTTGGGTGGGTAAAGGTAATGATTAGATGCTTGTTCATGCTATTCTCAGTGTCAAAACTCTGCTGAACTGCTATGATCTTGCTGAAAAGAAGTCTTGCAAATGCAAATTTTGACTGTAGCATTTCAAGGGTAACAGGCCTTATGAGGATAACAGGAAAATTCCTTTAGTCAGGGTTTTGGTATGGATACAATGCAACCCATGTGGGTCCAAACCTCCTTAATTGAATTCATAATGATAGACTCAGGCAGGACCCAATCCACGAAATAATAACCCAACAGGGTTTCTTCCCTAGAGGCAACACACTTTTTATCATACTTAGAAAGAGAAATATCGATCGGGGTTTCTTTCAATTCAGAGTTACCTTGTGATAAGCTTTTGGAATGAATTCCTCAGCATTGTTGGGAGTACCATCATTGTTACTTGCATTAGGGTTCTTGCTACCAGCACCTGCAATAGCCGTGTTCCTGCTTGAAACTGCAAGGCTTATCTTTGCATTTTCGAGCAAAATTCTATTCGGCAGCAGTGTGCCATGAGTTGTCAGCTAGGAAATTCAATATTTCCATGATCAGCAAAAAAGATCTTTGTGAGACAAAATCCGAGCCTTTTGAGCTGTTGATGGTGATATTTCGGCGGTATTTAGTTACAGCCCTAAGTTCAGAGATATATGCATATGTGAAGGGTTTGATGTGAGATATGTGCTTGTGTTGATAGGAGAATATGCTACAGATTTGCACCAGCAGATTGGAGGTTTGGATTTGCAGCAAACCACGAGGAGAACCTGTCTTATCGCTCAGCATGCTACAGCAGCGAAGAAGGCACACTTCTCCAAAGTGATTTTCCAGATTTATCAAACTTCTAAAATTAACACATAATAACTCAAGGAATACTTGCTTCAAGAATGGTAAATGATTCTCACCAAAATCAGCAGTGAAAGAACATGGAGATAACAAGAGTTGTACTGAACATATGTGCTTACCATATCTGCTAGCTGAAAATTGGCACTATTGCCGGGGGTAAAGTCCCTTTCCTGGATTCAGTAAACATGGCTACAATGATATGATGAGATGGAATTGGTTTGAACTTTGAAGATCTGGGATTCTCATCTGACGACTCCATTGGTATGAAAAGGCATGGATATGATATACTTTCCAAATTTCATACCAACGTTTTGTTTTGAAGATTTAGAAGAAAATCAGTATGATATCATTCATGGAGCAGTTGTATGCCGGAGTGTACACCCCTTTAGATTTTTTGGGTACTCCTGGGTATCTGAATAAGGCCCCTCCATGATGGGCCGAGCATATTCCAAGGTTTCATGGGACACTCATCTAGCTGCATGACATGTTGCATCATTTATGGACATATTTTAGAGTTGAATGCAGTACATGCATATGGTATGAAGATGTCTGTAAAATCTTTGGTAGAGGATGCAAAATTTTGGTTTTGAAAATCTTTGTAGTGCAGGGAAAATATCTTCATTTGTAAGATTCATCCAAGTATTTCGCAAACATTGGGATAGTAGCTATAAAGAAGAAGGGCAAGGTGAAGACTGTGATGAGTCCTTGAAGGAAGATTATGAGCCTATTAATTGGGTTGAGGTTTACCAGGAAAAGATAAATGAAATAGAAGATCTAATCTTTCTACTTTATAGCAATTCATCAGAGGAGTTATTGGCTACAATAACGGACAAAGCAGAAGACTTAAATGCCCTTCTTCAATGATTAGAGGAACAGGGGTATATGGCAGATCTGGAAGACGAAGTTTTTGAAGACTTTATTGCAGCTCCTCTTGAAGAAGATCTTGGTGATGAGGTTGATAAGATTGATAAGATTGATAATGAAGACTCTTACGAAGACATTCAAGCATCTACAAGGGTTTGGTAAGCCATATTCCGCTTCAAGTTTCTGAATTTAATTTTGAGTCTCTTGATAATTTGAAAAGGGCAGATTTTGTCGAGAAACACTTGGAAAGTGATGAATTTTCAGGGTGCTCCTACTCCCTCGTGTGAGGAAGTTCAAGTGAAGAAAGCCCCCCTTAGAAGGCCAGGGACATTGTAATTTGCAGGCTAAAGGGAGGAAAAGCTTTGGTGAATTATTTTGTCTTTTGCTGGGGTATAAATCATATTGGTGCTTGGGCTGCCACTTCAAATTCTGCTTTTATATCTCTATGTTTATGCTTGTTCATACATGTTTTTGGTGGACTGTTTGGATGTTAGAGAAGGGTGTTTTGGAGAGGCATTCAAGCTTTCTTTATCCCTTGATGTAATCAGTACTGTTAATGAAGATTAAGGTTGCTGTTTACTCTTATTTGAAGACGGTCACTGTTCTCTTTGCTTTATTGGTTGCATCATGTGTTGGTTGGTTTTGAGTTGGCGATGACAGCGCATCTTAATGAGCTTACCATATAGTTCCTTGTGTCAATATGGTTGATTTAATTGGTTATGTTCATGTATAACATAGCTTGCTTATTTCTCCTTTGCATTATGAACTTCATCAAGTAATGCTTTGACTCCTTTTGCTTGAAGGGCAAGTCACTTGGTCTTGCTTGTCTTCTCATACTTTTATCTAAAGAAAATCATTAAACACATTAAATCACTAATTTAATTTTCAGATATCTTTATTAATATTATAGATTAGTGATTTGATCTATGAATCTCTCCTTGTGTCAAAGGAGAGCTAGCCTAAAGTGAGGAGGATGACCATTGAGGTGACAATGCGTCGTGTTCTGAAGTTCTTTTAGGGTTTGTACTTGGATGAATGAACTTATCTTTTATGAAGATCTTGGAGGTAACGAATCGAATCACTAGATCTGTTATCAGGTGGGGGGGATGGGCACTTTAAGCTCCCTGCAAGCCTAATACCGATGCTGATTGCTAGATAGGGAAGTGTAGGGTCACTTAAACGAGAAAGGACGGGGAGTAAATGTAATAGAGGTAGGGAAAGAATGCATGCAAACTAGATCCCAATTATTTTTTTCTTGAATTTCTCTTTTATTGAGATCATTGCGTGTTTTCTTCTTTGTTTTTGGTCCACATGGTATGAGATCATTTCTCCTTTATATTGCTCATGTTTCTTCTTTTGCTCTCTAATCACTTAGACAAGAGAACCTCACTTCGACCTCCAATGGTCAAAATAAATATACAACTATCTTCTAAAATCATTATAGAGATCAACTGATAATTGATGCAAGGGGGCATTAAAAATCTTAACCAACCAAACTTGACCCATAAATCAACAATCTTGTCAAACACTCTACTCTTCTCTTGACGAACATGCCAATACAATGTTGTCAAAATGGAAGCAAAACATCCCAAACAAGATCACAATTGGAAGAGAAAGTAATCAAGATAGAATGAAGATTCATCGTTCTATCTTCAAGCTCCCTGCAAGCCTAATACCCCAAGAGCTTCAAATTTGTTTTTCATGGGTGTGTTCATGGATTTACATTCCAACATCTCAAATCTCTTTAGTATTTCAACTGCATACTTCCCTTGATTAAGGAAGATCTTCTCTAGGCTCTGCCAAACTTCAAGACCTAAGAAATAATGCATCGGGCCTAGGTCTTTCATCTCAAACTCTGTAGCGAGCTTCTTCTTACAATCTGTGATGAGCTTTTCTTCTCCAGTCAAGAATAAATCATTCACATATAGTAGCAATATAACTGGCCCATCATTCATAACCTTGAAGTAAAGGTTAGACTCAACTTTACTCTTGCAATCCTGCCATATCAAGCTCTTGGAGCTTGCTTCAACTTGCAGACATGAGTCTTCCTGTCTTGTACTTTGAAAACAAAATTTTTCCCATCACATTGTACCTGCTATCGCACAGTTTGTAGATTAAGTCAATGGCTGAGGGATTGAGATCAAACTGGCATAACAGGAACCTTCCCCACCCAATGTCACCTCAATGGGGAGGTTC
>JASDQU010228680.1:2626-17225 GCA_032191745.1 Picea mariana | reverse complement strand
TATTGTGTTGACAACGATGTATCCAAAAATACAGTAACCCTTTTTGACAACGATATTTGTGTTTTCCAGCTTAGCGGTTAATTGACTGTAGTTGGTCGTGAATTAAATTTTTCCATTCGGTTGTACAACCAGAATGGCTACCTACTTATAGGATCTGTATCTTTGAGGATCCATATCTCTGAAATCCCTATCCAAATATTCCCAAGCTCTCCTACATATATAAAGTTTGAGGGAAAATCATATGACAATTATCCATTCAAATAGATTAATGGGTTAATGGCAATGGT
Source organism: Picea mariana (assembly GCA_032191745.1). Taxonomy (NCBI): domain Eukaryota; kingdom Viridiplantae; phylum Streptophyta; class Pinopsida; order Pinales; family Pinaceae; genus Picea; species Picea mariana. Next base: position 16,938 of record JASDQU010228680.1, on the reverse strand, counting down.
AATATAATTAGGGCTTCAAGGGTAATAGATTAATTGCTGCAAGATTAATGGTTGAGGGTTTAATAGTTTTATTAGCTAATTTGTTAATAGTTAAACAGTTAATTGGTTACTGTGTGCCTTGTGCCTTAAGTTGAATTGTAAATGGTGGTTGGTCATAGTTGTTAAACCATATGATTGCCTTGTAGGAAACAAGAAATCCTGCGGTTACTTGAGCAATTTAATTTTGAGTGATGTCACCTTGCGTCTTGTTGACTTGTTGCTTGAGTACTTGGGTATAGTCTTTGTGTATTTATTAACAGAGGATTCAGTCTCCTAGCGCGAGGGATTTAGTTTGGGTTAAAGGTATACATATATTATGTTGCACCATGGTTACTATCACGTCTATTGCCTTGCGACGACGTGATTCCTGATGAGGGGATCATTTCATGCCCTGATGGATAGATGTGAATGATAACCTGGACGGAGTCTTGTGCTTCCCGATGTGGGCATTTTGTTCACTGTAATTGATGTCGATACTTGGTTCTGTAACACCTTAATGCGATTGGTTTTGCGTGCCGTAGAGGGTTCTTGTTACTGGTTGTCAAAGTTTACGTGTCGGGTTGTTGATGTTGTCCTTTAGCTTTTAGTCGTTGTCTTGCTTGTGTCGGGCGGGTAGTTTTTCTTATGTGTCTTTTTATTATCACATGTTTCGTCTAGTTTCATGATGTGATAGTATGCTGGGTCGTTGTTGTTTGTTTCCTGAATGCGTAAGTTATGTTTGTCGTCAAGTTGTGTTGATTAATTGTTGTCGTTGATTTCCTTCCTGCTTAAAAAAAAAATTGTTTTGTGTTGCGTTGCACGTAGTCGTAATGATGGGGTCGTTATAGTGTTGTATTATTTGCATGAGTAGTGGTGTTATTGCGTTGCGCTGAGTGTGCAGAGGGGGTGCAAGGGGGCGAATGCCCCCAGAGGCAATGACCCTGATAAATTTTTTATACCTCGGGAAACGTGTCACATATTTAGGTGGTTTTTCGGCACATGGTTTCTTTGTCGATGGTTTTCTATTTCCGATTAAGGAATTAGGGTTTTTGACTAATCCAGGTCATTAGGTTTGGGTTTTGGATGCCGCTGGATCCTATATGTATATTGTATTGTAAACAATGTATCACAATGAATGAATAGAGAATATGTTGGTTTTCCTGGTTTGTGTTTCCAGGGGAAAAATCTCTGTGTAATGTTGATATTTGCCATTGTATCTTTTCTGTTCTTTTACTGAAAATATGTTTGTAGTAAATATTGTACAAGGTTAAAATCTACAGATGGCCAAGAATTTATAAGGATGCAAAGGAATATTTCTAGGCTTGTGATGTCTATTAGAGGGTAGGAAATCCATCCAGAAATGATGAGATGCTATTAAGACCTTAGGTGAATCTTAAAGTGTTTGAAAAATGGGAAGTAGAATTTATAGGTCCAATTAATCCACCAGCTAGAAGATTAAGAAGAAGGTATATTATTATAACGATAGAGTACTTTACCAGATGGGATGAAGCAACAATAGTAAAATATTGCAACGTAGAGACTGCAACACAGTTCTTGTTTGAACATGTAATTACAAGGTTTGGATGCCCTAGGATTCTAATGAGTGATCAAGGAACTCATTTAATCAACAATATTGTTCAGGAAATGACTGAATAATTTTATATATACCATCATAAGAGCACTCCATACCATCCTTAAGCTAACGGAATAGTGGAAGCATTTAATAAGATTTTGGAGAATGTCTTAACTAAGATTTGCAATCTAAATAGTGATGATTGGGATTTGAAGATACCAATAGTATTATGGGCTTATAGAACTACTTGCAAGAAACTCACAAGGCATACAACTTTCATATTGGTTTATGGTCAGGAAGTAGTAGTCCCTTTGAAATATTTGATACCTAGTCTGCATATTGCAGCCATTACAAACATGACAGAAAGAGGCACAACTCAATAAATATTGGCTCAACTCATGGAATTAGAAGAAGATAGGATTATGGTTGGTTTCCATCAGGAGGTACAGAAAGCAAAGCACAAATCTTAGCATGATAGACACATCAAGAAGAAGAAATTTAAGGAAGGAGATCTGGTTCTCCTCTATGACACTAAATACCTACAACACTCAGGGAAATTTAAGATGCATTGGCTAGGGACATATGAGATAAATTTTGTCATAGATGGAAGTGATGTGCACCTACAAGATTTAACATGCAAATAAATGTGAGGATTGGTGAATGACAATCAACTAAAATTGCATAAGGACAATCGACCCAGTAACCCTCAGTAGTTGTAGTGTAGAAAAACATATTTGTACATAGTGTATATAGTAGAAACTAAAAAAGAAAGAAAAAAGCGGAAAAAGAAGAAAAAGGAAAAAAAATGGGAAAACAAAGAAAAATATAAAAAGATGAAGTAGATGGATAAGTGTTTTACATGAAGTTAGACGATTCAACGTGTAGAAGACAACAATTGGTATGCAAAGAAATTGAAGACGATGCGCACCAGGGAAAGGTTACTAGACAGGAAAATTCACGCGTCGCGATAGAAATAAGTCAGAAAAAGGAAAAAGGTAGTGGCCGAAAAAAGTACAGTGCGACAAAGCATTTATGATGAGACTTATAAAAGATGAAAAATTGCAAGGCAAGACTCATTGTGATACTAAGCAAACGAGAGATAAGGAGAGAAAAATCGGTTTGAGCAGGTATTTGCAAAGTATTCAGTGAATATCTAGAGCAACTTTTGTAGGAATTAGCAGAATGGTGCCACGGAAGGTCGAATATCCCAGGTGAACTACAAGGAAAACACCCAACGCTACGAGATCTCCACAAGAGAAAGCAGTCTAAGTAGCAAACCCTATTTCTCTGGAAGGAGTGGTAGATGTGTATGTAGCCCCATCTCCCATCATTGAACCAATTAGTCCTACCATGGTCAAAGAACATAATCCAATGATAGAAGAAACTGAGGTCGAACCACACAATGACACACAAATCCCTATGCAATAAATTAGTTTAGGAGAAAATCAATAGATGAATGAGGGAGACAATCATCGAATAGAGTCAGGTGAGCCTAGAGGATAGGATGAAGAAGCGAAGAACCATGTTGTAGAGCCAACATAAGAGTCAGAGGAAGTACTAGTGGAAGATGTTACATGACAATAATATTCAGATACAGAATATGAAGATGATACACACCAAGAAGTAGGGCCATCGAAATCGACAATGAAGACAAAGGAAAAAATACAGTACAAATATCACCGCACAAACATAAAGAAGTAACACTAACACTGTTGTGCATACCTGAAGGAGTCAAGATCCTTCCCAACATGCTAGGATGTGTGGATAAACTGAAGTATGCAGACCATGATATTACAGATAGGGACAAGTTCCATGAGTTTTCATCACATGTCTATATGGAAAGAAAAGGTACAACTCCATCAAGGGTTCCAATTTGAGAGCCAACGTAGTGGATTGCAAGATTGTATAACGTAGGTATCATGAACTTGTTGGAAATTCTCCACTTTGGGAGAGACAAATATGTTAATTCCTGTGTGAAACAACTATTGGCTTTGATGCATGGGGGTGTTCTGTGGATGGAAAAAATGGTATCAATAGATGTAGATTTAATTGAAGAGATTACATCATTTCCAAAAGATGGAGAAAATACATAACAATGTTTAGATGACAAGACAAAGGAGAAATCTCTGGCAGAGGAGATGAAGAAGAAATATAACACTGACATAGAATCTAGGGGGTTGATTAGTAACATAATCAATGAACCAACAACCATATTGGTGATCAAGATGATGGATTGTAAATTTATAAGAAAATATCACAAGGAATAAGCACATGTGGGAGTCATAGCAGTAGCCACATAATGCACGAAGGGGATTCTACTCAGTTGGATCCCATATTTATTGAATTCCTTTTTGGATGACTCTAAGGATGCACGGGATCTTGGAATAGAGTTCAACTATGCATGGTTGATTATATTGATAGCTTTGGTGGGTTGGGGAACACCCAAATACAACGAATTTTACCCGAGGCTTGGAAAGTGTCGCGCAACGAAGTATACAACACTATGGCATACTTCAGACGCCAAAAAAAGAAAGGAAAATTCCATCATATTTACTATATATTATGACGAGATGCAGGAAAAGATGGCTGATACATGGAGGATACCACTAGAAGTGGTGGAAGAGCATCAAAGGATAGCTAACTTTCAGGTGTCTAGACAAAACATGTGGATCTAAGCCAGAAGGGATCCCAAGAAGGAGTGGTTACAATTAAGGTATTGTGTGACTGGAGAGGAAGTGTAGTGGGCCATGAAAGACTGGACTGAAGAATGGAAGGTACCACTAGTTTCCAAGAAGGTATCAAAATCTAAGCAACAAGCAAAGATTTCCCAACAAAGACAAAACATTTTGAAATTGTTGGATGATCCATTTGAAAGAGTAGAAGTTGTTGTTACCAGTCCAAAACAAAGCCAGAGCCAGTCAACTACCAAGATGAGAGGTAAAATTATTCCCTTCTACATTTCAATTGAAAATCATGATATTGCACTACATAACTGTTTAGTTGACACTGGCACGATAAATAATATAATGCCACTGGCGGTCATAGAGGAATTGGGCATGAGTTGCACCAAATATTATGAAACTGATGAAAGCATATATGCAATTAATTCTAGGAAAGTATGAGCTTATGGAGATATCAAAGATTTTTATGCTTGGATTACGACAACCCCCCATATTATTATAGTTTTCAATATTATTGTGGTAGACCTTCCTCCAATATATGGAGTTGTGCTGGGAACAGATTGGACATCTATGATCGGGGGATATATAATGAATGATGGAAGTTGTATGATGTTGCTAGGCAAGGAAGGAGCAATGATTAAAGTCCCCCATGAACCCAGAAAACCCTTCTCTTTCAAGAAGAAGGATAATGAATTAATGTAAGATTCTATAGATGCCGAGATTGGAAACTATGCTATCCTAGACATGGAACATAGTGAAAGCCTAGAACAAGTGCAATAAATTGAGAATAAACAATGTCTCTTTGAAGGTTACTGGAGGATTTCATTCGATGGAGCCTGTTCAAGGTCTGGGAATGGAGTTTGGATTGTTCTTATGAGTCCAAGTAAGATTATGCATCCACATGATATAAGACTGGAGTTTTTATGCACTAATAACAAGACAGAGTATGAAGTTTGATTCAGGGGATGATCCTTGCACGAGAAATGAAAATAGAGCATCTAATTGTAACTGGCGACTCAGAGTTGGTGATTAATAAGGTCACCCAGAAGTATAAGATCAAGAAGGAAAGACTTAAGTTATATTTCAAAAGAATTAATGAATTGATGGAATCTTTTAGTCCCTTCAACATTTATTTCATTCCAAGGGACAAGAATCACAAGGCAGATTCATTAGCCTTGGTGGCCTCATTATCAAACCCAGACGATATCCATCGAAAAACGTCTTTCCAAGTAGAAAGAGCTTTCCGACCGACTGTACCCAATAACATTGAATATTTGCAAGTATTTGAGAACGATGAATAGATGGAATTTTTTTTGTTGAATGATGATGACGATGAAGATGATCACTCGCTCGTTATCACCAAATATTGTATACAATAAGAATCTCTTTTTATGAAATAAGATCATGCCAAGAATATCCTTGAAGAAGTTTTAGTTTGAAAGGTGCAAGAGGCAAGAAAATTCAATATTGGAACTGACAGTTCCCCGAAATATGTCAACTTGGGAGTTGATTGCACCACTAAGGAAGTTGATCAATATGTTTCCTTGTTCAAAGAATCCATTGATGTGTTTGCTTGGACCTATGATGATTTGAAAGCTTACGATAAAACTATATTCCAACATATCATTCCTTTGAGTGAATAAGCAAAGCCAGTGAAGCAAAAAATAAGGATGTTGAATCCCAAACTGAAACCTCTAGTAAAGATTGAATTGGAGAAATTGAAGAAGGTAGGAATAATTTATCCCATTAGAAACTCCGGTTGGCTTTCAAATCTTGTGATTATAAGAAAAAAGACCTGGGGAATCTGGATGTGTGTTGACTTCAGAGACCTTAATAGAGCAAGCATAAATGATAACTTCCCTTTACTTAATATGGAATTCCTCCTCCAACAAGTCACTAGATCAGCCTACATGGCCATGTTGGATGGTTTTTCTAGATATGACCAAGTCTTGGTGGCTGAGGAAGATAGGGAAAATATAACATTTATCACACCTTGGGAGACATATGTATATGCTAGAATGCCCTTTGGTTTGAAGAATTCTGGAGACACATTCTAGAGGGCCATGGATCATGCATTTAGCGGTTTGATAGGGAAATTTATGGTAGACTATTAGGATGACTTGACAGTGCATTCAAAAACAAGGGTTGATCATATCCATCATTTGAGAAAAGTTTTTGAAAGATGCAGACTATATGGTGTCTCTCTAAATCCAAAGAAATTCTTGTTCGTTATAACTCATGGAAAAATTTTGGGCCACATTGTGTGCAAGGAAGGGATTTACATAGATCTCGAAAGAGTTAAAGAAATAAATGATCTCAACCCCCGAACATCAAAGAAGGGTGTCCAATCATTTTTCTGCAAGATCAATTTTGTGTGAAGATTTGTTTCTGATTATGGAAGTATCGTGAAGCTGAACAATTTGTTGTTGAAAAAGGAGAAGAGGTTTGAATGGACAATAGATACTCAAGATGATTTCAATAACATAAAAGGAGAAATCACCATAGCTCCAGTCCTCACTAGTCTAGACTTTCAAAGGGATTTCATCATCTATTTATTTTCTACAGAAACAATTGTTGCATCTGTCCTTACTCAAAAAAATACCAAAGGAGAAGAACTCTGAATAAGCTTTATGGGAAAAACCCTACATGACTATGGGTTGAGGTATTTAGAACTGAAAAAGAAACCCTTGTCTCTTGTAAAAGAAGTAGCACATTTTTGGACGTACATATTGAACTCCCATGTTATTGCCTATGTTCCCTTATCACCAATGAAAATGCTTCTGAACCAACAATTTATAGAAGGAAAATGGGCTAACTAACTGACAAAGATACACGAATATGATATTGAGCTTAAACCTTTAAAAGCTATCAAAGGACAAGGTTTATGCAAGCTCATCACAAATGGTGATTATGTGGATGGAATGATTTGAATTTCAGTAGGAGAACCATTAGCTGATTCAGATTGGTATGAAAATATTATATTCTACTTAAGGTCCAGGAAATTCCCTATCACTATGAACTCCAAGGAGTGAATAACCTTGAAGATGAAGGAAAATAAAAATGTGTTGATTTCTGATATACTGTTTAGGAGAAATTATGATGGTATAGTACTAAGATGCGTTAATGAAAACTAGGCCCAAGAACTGATAAGAGAATTCCATGAAGTAATATGCAATGGACACTTTGTACCTACTTCCACCGCCCACAAGATAATAAGGGTTGGATTCTATTGGCCATCAATGTTCAGAGACTCGTATGCCACAATAAGGAAGTGTGTATCATGCCAACAGTTTTCAGGAAAAATGAAGAGATCTGTGATGCCTTTACAACCCATAATTGTAGAACAACCATTCTCCCAATGGGGACTTGATGTTGTCGGGCCAATTAATCTGAAGTCTAGAAAGGGGCATATGTACATTCTCGCAGCTACAAATTATTTCACGAAATGGCCAGAAGTAGTGGCATTAAAGAAGGATGATTATGAAGAGCTAATTAAATTCCTCAAAGATCATATTTTGCCAAGATTTGGTGTCCTAGATAAATTTATCATGGACTATGGTTCAATTTTCATTGGTTCGAAGTTTACAAAGTTTTGTGGGGAGTATGGAATTATCATGGGTCAACCATCGAATTATTATCCACAAGGTAATGACCTTGCTTAATCCACAAACAAAACACTTGTTCAGATACTGAAGAAAAACATAGACACAAACCAAAGGAATTGGCATATGAATTTGATAGATGCATTATGGGCAAGAATAATGACTCCAAAGTATAGCACTGGTATGTCCCCATATACATTGGTTTATGGGAAAGAAGCGAATATGGCAATTAGACTCGAACTCAATGCATTGACTTTCGTGGCTAATATATAAGATACAGAAGACAGTTCACCCATCCAAAGGAGAATCAACCATTTGTTTAAGTTGGAAGAAGAATGAAGCAAAGCCCTGAATCGAACTTCTCAGAGGCTGCAGAGTGTCAAAATATATTTTGATAAGAGCACAACTGTACAGAATTTCTAGAAGGGAGATCTAGTGTTACTTTGGAACAAGGCCAAGGATAAATCGTTGATGCATACAAAGTTCGAAGCACTTCTGATCGGACCATATATCATCGAGAAGATCTTGGTTTTTAACTCCTATATGCTCCAAGACATGAAGGGTAAAAGATTAATGCTGCCTTTCAATAAGAAACATTTGAAAGGTTTCTTCTCCTAAGACTTTCTCATTCTCATTGTACATAATTTTATTTTCCAGTTTGTATATTCTTACTCTGACTCCATAGCCCAATGGGCGGAAGCATCTGGTCATGAAAGGTTCTAGATTCTTGACAACCCACAAGGGGGTTATCAACCCACAGTTAGAGCTAGTTGTTGAGATCAATTCCTTCTTCCAAAATTTCCCTCCCCTTTTCTATTCTCCCAGCTTCGTGTGTCCATTTCTTTTCCCTCTTCTATACTTACCCAAATTCCCCTTTTCTTTTTACCCCTCTACTCTCCCTTTCTAATTACGATACTTAGTTGTTTCTTCAAAAAATGAAGGGTTCATGGGTTGGTGGAATAACGGGTTCTCACTTCCTATTCCCCATATCATGAGTCCGAATGACCGTGGTATCATCCTATACTTAACCATTTCTGCAGTCGCGGGTTCTCGGGTTGTCGGTTTTCAAATTTTCATATCCCATGTTTTGTGATATACATTTTGCACCCAAAAGATCCACGATCTACATTTTGACCAGCGGATTCCATGAACTCTTAAGTATCTCATCTCTCCTATATTGAGTCCAACTAACCCCATTACAACACTTAGCCAATTTTTGACCTTTCGCAACAACGGGTTCTCCTGGGTTTGCGGGTTCAAATAAATTCCCAAATCCTAATTTCTCTCGTCTGTCCCCACCACCTCCACGCTTTTCCCAATATGCATTTAGTATGGTTTAATGCTAATAAATCATCATGAAGGTCCCATAAAGATCATCATTAATATGTGATGGGATCAAGGATATTTCTTATTAAAACACATTAAAGCACGATTTGTGGAAGATTATATTATATCTCCTAAGTGCTCATTTCGAATATTATCCGGATTAAAAGAACACTCTCGTAAACTTATGGCAGCAACAACTCAACAATAGTTCTGAAGAGATACTTGGAACATTTTTGGACGCGAGGACCATAACTTTCAGTAGTCTAGAGCTTATTCTTACTATTGATCCCCTTCTGCTCAAAAGGAAGTAATTTGGATGTCTGGAATTGCTCATGTAGGATGTGTTCTTGAGGTTTTTGACTACAAGGAATTGGTTTCCTGGTGCGCCGAGAAATACATACCAAGTCAACGGATTATTCAACTTCAAGAACATTCTCTCGTCTCTCTTTCACCTCAAGTGTTCTGTAAAATGTTAAAACTCCTATATCCAACACTCACCTTCAAAGGTGAAGATTGTAGGGACTTCTTGAAGAAGCATGACAACGACATGAACCTTTTTCCTGAATTCTTGGAGAATCCTGTGACCATCCCTGAAGATATTACGAGGTTGTAGGTCAACTTGTTCAAAAACCCTTCTAGGAAATTGCTTGGTTATTCACCAAAGTGACCAACCAAGAAAATATCGCTAGTATTTCTTGTATGTTTCTTTATATATTATATTTCACTGTCAAGGAGAAATCCATTTTCAATTGGGGAAAAAAAATTTCCATCGAAATATCTTCCCAAATGTCACAATACAAAAAAGATAAGAAATTCTTTATGGCCTCTTATTTGGTATTCATGATAGCACATTGCTGTCAATTTCCTAAATTGTTTATCTGCAAGAAGGTGAATTGTGAATCTAAGCCAGTGAACTTTTGGTACCAAGCGTTGCGGAGGCACAAAGCTTACCAACATTTTTATGAATTTTTCAACAACTTTGTCTTGATTTTCAAAGGATTGTTATTTGGAAAAGATGCCCCAAGAATATCTGCTTAGGAAAGAAAATTCCTGGATAAAAAGGGGACTTTGGAGCAAATGGAAAATTACAATGTTATCGGGATTTTTGGTTCTAAGGAAAATCCCTCCTTTCTTCCATGCCATATATCGGACATAATGTTTATTACATAAGTTGCAAGGAAATATAATTTCTGGCTACACTTTTTTCATGAGAAACGAAAAAAGAAATTCATACCCTTGCCTTAGAAAATTGGGGACTTTTTATTCAGAAATATGAACAAAATCGATGAATTTGCAAACCACTTCCACAACTTGAATCTCAAGTATGATGAAAGGATAAAAAGGTTTGATCCTAACAATTTTTTTGTGTAACATATGTTAATAGTGGGTTTTAGAAATTCATTTATCCACACTGATCTAGGATAAAATAACTTGGACTCTCCTACTCACACTGGTGGTGACTTGGAGACTGTACTCAGTACTAATGAATTTTACAAACATGAAGGAAAGGGTCCTAGCGAGAAGAGTGCTCATTCCCCAACTTTTACTCCCAATACTACAACTTCCCGAAGCAGTGCTATAGTGGCCCACCCATATAGAAAAGTGATCAACAATAGTCCAGGTAGAGGAGGAGACAAGAACCCCCCTCCAAGAAAAATTGAAAGCTCACATAAACTTCCTTTGAGGAAGAAGATGAAGAATATTGTACAAGAGGAAGAAGAGCATCATGTCGAAAGTGACATAAACAAATTCTCCCTCGAAGATATGGAGCTCGAGGCTGACATAAAGAAATTTTTTCCTAACATTAATCAACCAGGAGGCACAACCCACCAGAATTCGTCCTTGGAAATTGTTGAGAATGAGACCTTCAATGAAGAAGATTCATTTGCATTTCAGAGCGTTGTATTTGACAACAAATCTAAGAAATTAATTATTTAGAAGAGTGATGTGAAGAACAAAAAATGGAAATCTTGTTCAGAGGTTAACCTAAGAAATATGCGGCCTTCCCAGATTTCCAAAATCCATAGAGCAACCAACGATGCATTGGATGACTCCATTGGTGGTCTCGAAGCAGAAATTACAAATTTAAAGGAAAGGATTAAGCAACTATAAGAGACCTTGATGCCTCTTCCACTTCTTTCTAGCCCTTTGGCAATTGTTGGACCCACCATGCCCGTTGCTAAATTAAAAGGATCCTCGAGGTTACTCACATCAACCATGAGCTATGTGGAGAATAATATCAAGAAAAGAATGGCACTAATCACAAAATCTTGGGAAATTTCAAAGAGCATGATTTCTTTTGGCTCGAGGGAGCATGCCTTCCATGAGTATTTACAGGCTAACCTAAAACATGAAGAAGGTTTTTACCTTAATGTAGTGGTACCCTTTGGTGCTAAAGTTTCCAACATTTCAGAGCTAAGGAGAAGAGAGGAGGACCTTCCCTCTCCAAGTCAGATCAAGCAGTTGAATGCCTGTTGGAAAAAAAAAAAAAAACTTGAATAACATCATTCAAGATTGCAGACAAGCCATAAAAAGGAGAGAATAACTATTCAAAAGGCTCACGGAGGTGGACCTAGCCGAAAGCACTAACAAATTCCAAGATCCCAAGTTGATTCTTAACTTGTTGTTTCTGACAAAACAACAGTTCGATGACCAAGTTGATATTTTTAAAGGTTTTTCAATTGAAAAATTCTATGGTATAATTGAATATGATGAGGATGCCATAGATAACTGGCTAGTGGATTACTCCATAAAAAATTAGGATATTGAAGAAGCATTACATGGAATTTCCCTTGATCTATGAGACTTGGAGGGTGAGTTGTTCAACATTAAAATTCGACATGAAATCAACATGGAATCAATGAAAAGTTACATCGAAGAATGGTTCAGGAAAGATATCGATAAAATGACCAATGAAGGGCAAGAAACAATTGAGACGATTCATGTAACCATTGACGAAAATGATAAAAGGACTTCAACAAGAAAATGAAAACACGAGAGACCATCATAGTAAGTTTATGATTATCACATATTTCTTTTCTTTATCAAGTCCTTCATCTAGTTATTCCACCTCTTTCACTAAAAAGGTTTAATCGAAGACTGATAACTCCTTTTTATTCATCTCGCCAGGTCTTGCTATTCTTCTACCACCCACCATCTTCCTGCTAAAAACTTACTTCTTGTATTTATTTGATTTATGGTTCACGAGAGCCCCAATCCCAGTCTTTAAGACAAACACATTTACAATTTCAAATAATATGTAACAAATTATATATATTTTTAGAAATTTCAAGAGAAATACTTTGGGAACAATCTCGACTGTGCTTTGTAACCCTGTTTTCATAATATAAAGTATTTGAGGTTGATCTATCATTATCTTTATTTGAGATGCCCATGTTTCCACTCCATTAAAGGTCTCTTATGCATGCAAATCATCTTCTTTTTATTGTATGTGATCATAAATCTTTATCCTAAACTATGATGCATGTGAGGAAATTTTGCTTATTTTCTTTAAATGTGTGAAATGTGTAATTCCTGGTCCTTTCTCATGAACTTTCTTTAAAAAGAAAACGAAAACATTTTCCTTTTATTTTCTTGTAATATTTATGTTTCTTTGAACTACTACGATGGACTTCTGTCAAGTCCCACATTCCAAATATTTGGAAATCTCAAGAAAATCTGAAGAGGAGTACCACCTCTATAAAAACTTAGGGAGATTTACATCCTCATGAGGTTTTCATTTCGGTCCTAACAGATTGAAGTGTCAACAAGTACTTAATAATGAGGTAATGTTTCCAATAACTAGGAACACTCAATGAGAGTGTTATGGCAAGGTCTATTAACAAATAAGTCAAATGCTATGAATGGATATTGTTAAGGTCTATTACAGGTTTGATTCCATGTTCAAACATGAAGAATAAAAGAACTAATAAGGTGGTGTCATGAAAGAAAAATAAAAATACCAAATATTTATTGTAATTAGTAAGTGGAATTCAAATTACATAAGAAGAGTTATGGAAGGACCTAGTTATGGTAGTTGGATAATATATGAAGCAAATTAATTGTGATAGGTATAAAGAGCCATATAAGCTCTTGGTTTTTGGATTTGAATAGAAGCATGACCTCACTATGCATAGAAGGTAAGTTAAGTTTCTTAACCCTCGAATAAAGAGAAAGTATACTAAGTAATAATGGTTGCAAATCATGATTGTAAAGAAGAAAATGATGGAGATTGGTATGGTATATAAAATATACCAAGGAAAAATAGAATAAGGACTTCATGAGGTGATGCGTGCCTTATGGGATGGGTGAATCATCTCTATGGGTGTAACATCCCCTTTTTCAAACCCCAAAATAGCGATGTATATTGTAAATTTGATGTATGGATGAGGGCCAGGTGATGTAATATACATAAATGATGTATATTGAATATAATAAATAAAATGTATCGCCAACTGGAAATGGTTATAGAAGGAAATTTGGGGGATTATTTTCCACAAGAGAGGGAAGGGGTCTAAGGGGGAGAGTTTACTCATGTCTATTAAACCTAAACCCTTTTCTTTCTAAATTATGCTTGCCATGAACCTTCCATTTTATCATTGAGCATTTCCAAATCCAATCATTGAGTTCATGTAGGAGGGTGGGTGTGAGAAGTCAGATCCCATAGTTATTGAGAGCATGAGGGTTGAGTACAATCATCTTGGGGAAGAGTGCAAGTCAAGAAAGCAAGTGAAAGAGAGAAAAATTGTATGGGTAGAGGGGGAGGAATTAGACAATCAGGTTTTTGCATGGAGAGTAGTTTTTACATGGATATGTTTTGATAACGAGAGAGTTTTAATTGTTGAAGCTTGAAGGTAGCCATAGTGGGAATGCATGGTAGTTTTTTTGGAGTTGTAATTTCATGGGAATAAATGTTTAGTGTAAATGTATGGTAGTAAGTGTTTTGTTTCTATGCAAATTCATGTTACAACTGTAGAATTTTGGACGTCCCAACATAGATATTTTATGTCTAACTTGTGTTGGAAGCCAAGGAGGGGAGTGGGAAGGCTTAAGTGATCCGGATTTTATGAGAAGGATGAAATGAATACATATTATTAATAGGTTCTTAACACA
>JASDQU010228679.1:0-17225 GCA_032191745.1 Picea mariana | reverse complement strand
CTAATTCTCCAATAATTCTCTTGCTAATTTGCTTCTAACCTTTTCCATAAGCATTCTCTTCAATATATAGGAGAGAATAGATTAGTTAATTGGATAGGAATGATCCCAAAATATCAGGAAAACCAGTACTTAGTTAACCATTCGAATGCTAACTCATCCCTCTAGAAGATTCCCTTCTAGAAGGTTCGAGAATTTATCTTTTTCCTTCCTTTAGAAGATGTTCACACCCTGATAGTTAGGTACAGTGCGAACCTCTCGCACTCTAGCCTAATGCAGCGTGCGAGAATCATGCATTATCGCAGGCAAACATTTAGGTAGCCTGCAAACCTCCCTTAAAAATATGATTTCCGGAAGCAGACAAATGTAACTTTTCTCAGGAAAGTGTTCTAGTGAAGAGCCTGATTTTTCCATCATCATTACATCATCATGACGACCAAAATTGTGGATAACACCCGCAATTGAAACCATGGTATGGTGGAAGAGAGATGTGAATACAAACCACTTATGGCAGCCCCACGATCATGTTCTTATATAATAAAAAATATGAGAGCAATGCGTGGTCGACCCCTAGGTGTTCAGACTCACCCCAATCTCGAGGACGGATCAATTAAGAAAGGAGTGACTGGTAGTTGATACCTCATCTCACTCCAGAAATAGAAGGCCTGGAGGGTCCAACCGTCAAGATGAAAATGTCAGCCCAAGGTACCACGATGGACGATTTTCCCTGCAAGTCCATGCTGAAATGAGTTTGCATCTCACAGAAGGATACACACATAGTCTAGCGGAAGAATGCGCAGACGAAAGGATTTGAATGGAATGTCTAGATCACACTCCTGGTAGTTGTGGACTGATCTGAGTATAAATAGATCAGTTCAAGATTTTGTTATGGCCGTCAACTGGTTGAGTAGAGCTCCCTACTATGTAATTTTTTATGCCAGAGTTGTTCTCTGGTTATGTATATGATTTGAGACTCTTGAATTAATAGAAGTCAGTTCCTTTCATCTTCTTGTGTAAGATGTGTTGAAACACTCGGGCATGGAGGATCCATTCGAGGGTTATAGTTGTATTGTAATATAGGTTTGATTATAATTCTATTATGACCTGTTCCGGTTCTTTTCTTTGTCATATTATTTCCCCTTATGCTGAAATGCTCAGGCATGGAGGATCCAGTTGATTTGTTGTAGTCGTATGATAATGTAGGTTTGATTATTATGCTACTATGACATTTTTCAATGTCTAAAACTTGAATTCAAGAGTGGTCTTGAGCCCGAGTTTTTCTTCATCAAGACTCTTGAAATCTGAATGCCCATGGCAGACTTGTCCACCTTTCTCACTAAGTCTTCCTTCTGCTCACCCTTAAACTCAAAAAAATGACTAAAGTTAATGAGGACCTCATTTCTCTATGCATTGCTTGTCCATTTTCTATGTTAAATCATTCTTGTATTGAGTTTTATCCATTTGACCTCCACTCATAAACCAACCTCCACCAAACATTTTGATGGGTACTGGGTTTACTCTCTTGCAATCTGAGGGTGACTCTCAGTGATAAAAGACTCAACTTGGCCATTAGCTTGAGGATAATAGGGAGAAGAGTGTGTCTGGTCATAATGTAATAAGGTGGTTAATTTGGTCATCATATTATTACAAAAGTGTGATCCATGATCAGTCACAATTGATTTCTACACATTGAATATGGAAATAATGTGATTGAATATGAAAAGTGTTGCATTCTTGGCTTCATTCGAAAAGGTAGGCATATCCTCTACCCATTTGGTAAAATAATCGACAGCCACAATAATGTAATTATGGCCAACAATGGAGGGAGGTCTACATGTTGTGAAATCTATCCCCCATTTGGAAATGTGTCCGAACACAACTACAGGATGTAAAGGAGTAGGATGATCGGACATCATTTTAGAAAATATTTGGCACGGGTGGCACTTTTGGACTGAATTAATACAATCTTTAAGGATTGTGAGCCAAAAATACCCAGCACGCAAAATTTTCTGGGTAGTGGCTAACCTAGAAAGGTGGCCACCACATTTCTATAGAGTGGAAGTCATTAAGGATACGTTCAAATTCTTCATGGATAACACAACGATGCAAAACCATATCTACCCCATGAAAATAAATAGCATCGCCTACAATGAGATAATGGTAGATTTATGCCGAATATGTTGATGGTCATCTTTCGATAGTTATGGCCGAAAATGTTGGGTTTGGAGACATATTAACATATCATTGTACCATGGATCAGATGAGTCGATGAGAAACAAGGATTTGTTAGGAAATGAATATTATACCATAGATTCATCATTGAATCGGAGAAGGTCGATCATCAATTCAGTGAATACCAGGGATTTTTTGGACTTGGTAGTTGAAAACTCAAGATCAAATTCTTTTAGGATAACAATCCATTTAGAGTATCTACACCAATAATATGGTGCAAAACAATATAATACATTGGATTGGTGTCAAATATAATAGTGGTGGTTTGCAAGAGAAAATAATGCTGAAAACGTTGGATAGGAAAAAAACATCTAGTGCCAACTTCTCAAGATATGCATAATGAAGTTTGGCTCTGACGAGGCCCTTACTGAGATAATAAATCACAGGTTCATTTTGTTCATAATCAGTTTGGACAAGTTCCATGCCAATGGTAGTTTCATAAGTAACGAGATACAATAAGAAGTATTGATTATAATCGGGAGGGATCAAAAAAGGCTTTGATTTAAGGGCATGTTTTAAACCATCAAAAGAATGTTGCGCTTGCTCGTCCGAATTAAATGGGACCCCCTTCTTAAGTAATCTCCTGAAACCTTTTGTGATTTATGCATAGTTGGAAACGAAACGTCATAAGAATTTTGGTTTCCCTTGCAAAATTTGAAGTTGAGTTATGGATCGGGGTGGAGGAAAGTTTTTAATTGCCTCTACTTTCAGGGGATCGACTATAATCTCGAACTTGGACATGATGAAACCTAGAAGATGATTGGATTCCACAACAAATATGCACTTGTGTGGGTTCAAACAATTGTTGTAATATCGACAACGTAAAAAAACTTGTCTCAAATTATCTAGATGTTCTTTGTGCCTGCCAGATTTTGTGGGAAGGTCATATAGATATGGATGTATGATATTCTTGATCTCATGGAAAGAATAATACATGTCCCACTAGAATGTTGCACTAGAATTTTTAAGACCAAAAGGTAACTTGCAATATGAAAAATTTCCCAAAGGGTAAATGAATTTTTTTTGTACTGGTCTTCTGGGAAGATCTCAATTTGATTATAGTCAGAGAATCCATCCATGAATGAGAAAACTTCACATCCGGCACAATCATCAATAATTTTGTTGAAGCAGCGGGTGCGATAATCTCCTTTTGGACAATCTTTGTTTAAATCCCTACAATAAACGTATACATGGATAGTGCCCTATTTTTTGGAAATGGGTACAATGTTTGATACCCATTCAGTCAGGGCAACTGGATAAATAAAACTAGCATTAAACAGTTTTCCAACTTCTGCCTTGATGGTTGCAGCTTTCCGAGGGATGACTAGTCAGAGCCTCTGTCGAATAGGTAAGGCTCCAAGGTAAGTCCTAATCTTATGTATGACAATCTAAGGTTCTAGTCCAGGAATTTCTTCATAAGACCAAGAAAAAATATCACAAAACTCTTTGAATAGGGTAGTGCAACATTCAATTTATTGTGAGGAACAAGTTGTTCCTATATGGATGTGTTCTGTCATCCCAGGTTTGACCGAAATGTCAATTGAAATGGTTTTTGAAATGTTACCCAGGTTTCCTTAGGATAATTTGGACTATGAAGTGGAGGGAAATTGGGATTGATCTTTGACAATAGTCTAAACAAGGGTTTGGATGTGTTTCTCTACGCTTTATTGATCGGGAAGGAAATATGATCGATGGTGTGAATATTCACATGGCCTCACCTAAGGTCATGAATTCCATGATGGGCTCGTCCGAAGGTAAGACATCATTTAGAAATTCATGTGAAGTGGATGGAGGGTTTACCCAGTAAGGAAAAGATAACTCATCTAGTTCCTCATCTAGTAGAAGACTACAATCAGGGTCAATAGATTCTCCTGTTGATTGTATCATGGAATATGATAACTCAACCGGTGATAATGTAATAGTGGCTCTGTAAGAATCTCCTTCTGAAGTATGGGGAATCACCCAATGATAATAACAACCAAGGTATATACTAGTGATAGTGTTGAAATATTGTAACTACAAAGAGTATTTTATTTATTATTGAGTTATTATTCATCTGATCAATCCCCTTTTGTGGATTGATCGTGTCAGGCATTGTAATTGCCCAAATCTCGTTTTGTGGATTGGTCAAACCCTAATTGTATTATGCAAATTAAGAAGTCGACCCCCAAGCCTAATTAAAGTGGTTTTAACCACTAAGAAGACAAGTCGGTCCTGACCATTGAAGAGACACCTTTCTAGCGCCTGCCAGCTTGTATAAATAAAGGAATCTAGCGCCTCATTATCTCACTCACTCATTCACTCATCAAGTGCGCAAGTTTGGAGAGTTGCAGTTGGGAGAAGAAGGAAGAGAGAGGCACATTTCTCAGTGTTGTATATTCTCTATTGTTTTGGTTTATTGTCTCGACATTGCATTGGCTATCTATATTAAGGAATTTTTTGTTGGTTTTCTCCCCCATGAGGATTTTCTAGGATAAATTTTATGTATCTTGTGATTGTGTTTCTCTCAATGATCCTACCTATGCTATTTTTATCTAGTAAATTAAAAAGAAACCTAATAATAGATCAAAACTTAACATGGTATCATAGATAAGCTGAAGAGAGAATATTTCACTAGATAAAGAAAAACGTCATTGTTGTCGTACAAGAAAATTAGGGATTTTTGTTGAAGAGGCATATCAGCCTAAAAATCATCTAGAAAAATGCACCTTAGCCTAGGGAACTCTTTGGCACCTTGAGCACACCTTTTCAGTGGTCAGATACTCTGGAAAGTCAAACCCTAGTTTTGAATGGTACCAGAAAACCAGAAAAATAGAAGTACCAGAAAACCAGAAAACCAAAAGTACCAGAAAACCAAGAAACCAAAACCAGTACCAGAAGTACCAGTCTAGATTTTTGCAGGTCAAGTTTCAAGGGGAAAAAAATGAAAATTTTTAAATCTAACAACTCCAACAAACTCGCCTCAGCCCAATACATCTATTCCTTGGATTAGAATTTCAAAATTTGAAGTTTGAAAAAATAGGGTTTCCCCATAAAACTGTAAGTTGCAGTTCCAGTTGCAAAATCTGTTGCAATATCATTTTAAGCATGAGTTGCACTCACCCTTTAAGTTTTTAAGAGTTTTTAATTATTACCGTTGCTACCAAATGGTGCCACTACCTACAAACACTATCAGAGGTATGTATTCACATATGTTTAAACTGTTAAGATTTAAAGGGTATTTGCGGGAGAAGGGATCTCTTGCCATAGATCTAGAAGGATATCAAGATCCAACACATTCAAAGGAATAATGCAACCTAGGTTTGATTATTCTGATATGCATCTATTTGTTACGACATTATTTTGATCTACGTTGCATGTTGAAGTTATGACCATCATACTAACCTTTGGTCAGAATTAAAGTCAAAGTATTTGATTGATTAAAGTTGATATCATAGACTTTATCCTCTAACCCAACTTTCTGTCAAGATAGCATATTGTACTAGTATAGAAGACATGTTGAAGAAATAACTCATCATCTTGATTGAAGGAGACTTGGAAGAAAATCAACACAATCATTCTTGAGGACAAAACTCCATAATCCGGGTTTGATTGATTAAGTTGATAAGATTCAAAGTTGCACATGACAAGTTGATAACCACTCCTTTACAAGTAAGCACTATAGTTGATGTAGCAGTCTTTGAAAAGTATTATACTTGGTATCATGTGAGCATATTGAGATAATTCTTAATGTAATGAAAAACCAGATACAACTAACATCTCCTCTAGGAGAAACTTCTTGTGTTGGTTCTAGGTTACCTTGGATGAATGTTTGATCACAACACTAGAAGAGTGTTGATCTCATTTTGTACAATATTTCTTACTTTTGATCATTCTTTTAGACAGGTCACAAGTGAAATATCTAAAGGATATATTGTGAAGATTATTCGTGTTATTGTTTTATTTACTATTATCAAAAGAGTATTATTCTTTATTGTTGTTTTTTTTACCTTGTTTCAGGTCACATGTGATAACCCTGAGGAAGCTATAGTGAAGGTTGTAGAAGGCAACAGATTAGATGAGACATGAAGAAAATTATGTACATGACCATATACATTCATGTACCAAAGAAGATGAAGAAGAAGCTATCTTTTGAGATCCAGAGTATCTCATATGGAGATTGATGGTAAGGAGAAGAAGGCTCCAAAGATGACCAAACATTAGAAAAAGAACTCATAGTAGACTTGTTCAAAGGATAATGAAGCCACCTCGATAGGAAGCAAAATTCACTTGAAGTTTGACTCAACTTTTCATATTTAGACTTGGTATTCAACACCAAGTATACCCCATAAGAGATGATGAGGACCTTGTAGACTCAGAAGAAATCAAGAGTAAGATTGATCTTAGAAAGTATCAGATGAAGATACAACTTCCAAGAATGGGAGACAGATGCCATGAAAAGACTAGATCATAGATTCAGAAACTTCTAGGAGATATGAAATCTCCTGGGAAGATTCCCTTGTTTCAGTGACAGAGAAGGAAGCTAGTTAGAAAGACTAGGATATGGATTTTTTCCATGAGACTAGAAGAGAAGTCAATATTTACTTCCAAGATTGATCTAATACATCAAGTATGTTGCAGATGTACAAATCCTGATGAGTGTCCAGAGGATTCTCCCAACAAGAGGGAGAAGACTGTGACGAGACACTTACTCTAGTAATTGAATAAATAGTTCCAATATTCATGAAGACAACCAAAAAAACCATGATTCATATATAGTATGAGATGCAGGGGGAGAAATCCCCATATTTAAAATTGAGTGTCGGTTGGTGAAGTACATTAGTTCGATCATGAAGACATGACTACAATAAAAGATAGAGTTACCTCCATGAAAGAAAAAGAGATACATTAAGTATCAGTTATTGAGCCTCTCTTAGTTGTAGATGAAGTTGTTTCCATGATGGAGTAGAGGATTTACTCTCTAATTTCAACAGTCAAAATGAGAATAGAGAAACCATTCTCAGCTTCAGAGTAGCTGCAGGTGTAGATTCCCAGTTACAGAAGGAACAGTTGCAGAAAGAGGAGAGGACATACTCTCAGGCAGTGAGTCAGTGAGACAGATAGTGTATCTTGTGATTGTGTTTCTCTCAGTGATCCTACCTATGCTATTATTATCTAGTAAATTGAAAAAAACCCTAATAATAGCTCAAAAATTAACAGATAGAAGAGATCATGTTCACAAGAGCTATGTGAGTAGCATCAGTTGCAGAAAGGGGGAATATCCCCATAAGAGATCAATCTTTGAACATACCTATATTGATGGCTTTGTACCCCCCATAAGGCTAACCTATAAAAGGAATGATGGTGCTAGGATTAGCTCGCAGTTTGGTTGTGCAATAATCGAGTTGGTTGATGGTGATTATATTTTCTTGATGGGGAGAATGTATGACACGAAATACAATTGATGCAAAACAATTCATTACATAGAACCAAGTGTGACCCAAGAGAAAATATAGTTAAGTGTCACATCAACCACTTCGAATTCTACAAAGAAATTCTTTCCTCTGAGCTTAATGGATAAATAGGTGAGAGTCCCGTGGGGTTTGAAAAAATGTCCATCAAAATATTTTAAGATGGTTTGAGATGTAGTGAGTTGAGGAGAACAAGGGATTTCCAACATGACAAAGAAATAATGCAAGTAGCCACTCCTTCATCAATTATTGTATGAAATATATTCATGTTAAGAAAACCAATTATGATTCAAAATGTTAGTTGGTGTGGGAGACATGGCTCACTCTGGTCTATGTCGAAAGAAACAATGTTTGACATCGAAGGGTTGATTCCTCCTATAGCTGATAGTAAGGCTTTCTTCTATGAAGGAAAACTATGCAATACTTCGAGACTTGACATGGGGCATGGTTCCAGGAGAGATATTCGACTATATTGTAGTGTTGAGTTTCTCGGGAATTCCTGTTATGGGTAGTTCATCGAGGTACCCCTTTTCGAGGGAAGATTGCAGGTTTGAAAGATGGTTTCCCTAATGTGAGGGGGCCATTAGGTGGTGAATTTTATGGAGGATCCTTAGAAGAAGTTTTCCCCTCGGGAGTGTCATAGTTCTTCTCTCAGGTGGATAGTGCCACCATATACTTATCCATCATAATGTTTACAATTCATGTCCTTGCATTTCCCCCATTTGGAGGTGTAGGAACTTGTGCAACCATTTGTCGCTACTTGGGGGGGTGGGGATTGGTTAACATTGTTGGTTGGGAAGGAGATACCCCTCGTTTGAGATATTTATGGACCTCATCAAGGCGAGGGAATTCTTTATTAAATTGGTCCTCCTTACACACCATATAAGTATATTATACCTTTCTTTTTTTTGCCTCAACATTGGGGTCTTGGGTTTTCTGGCATGTCTATTTAGAAGAATTCTTATTTTTCTTATTGTTATTATTTGTCTTCTTCCCTCTAGATTGTTGCAGGTTCTTTGGTGTGGTGAAATACATCATGTTTACCTTGGAGGTATGAGAAAGGGTTGGAGTCGAAGTGGTTCTGGGAACATAGGAGGTGGGATTTATAGCTATGGTTAATTGACTAAGATGCTCATTCAATTGGCCTATTATAGCGGAAGGGACGATACCAACCACACCATTGGCATGGGGTACAGGTGTCGATTGAGGAGTATCATTCGATGGTCAAGGAGTATGGGGATTAAGGTCATATAGTGTGTCGTACTGTGAATACATCATATCTAAGTGTTGGGCACGATGAATATCCTTCTCCTAAATTATGGCTCTGGACATGGAAAGATCTTTAGCGATGGGAGGAAATAATGATTTTGTAAACCAATCAACAAAAAGTTGATCATGATTTGGGACTTTAACGAGTCTTATTTTCCACCTCCATTCATGACTATGGTTCTATATATGTGTGGCGATGTTCTGACATAATGAGGTTAGGACCTCTGTCTCTATTTCGTATTATATGGGTAATTGGAAATGGGTAAAAAATCCATGGCTAAAGCATTGAAGTTGTTAAATGAAGCATTTGGTAGTTCAATGAACCACTTTGATATGTTTCCAGTTAAAGTGTGAGGGAAAAGATGTAAACAAATTTTTTCATCCAACAAGGAGTTATAAACACATGACAAATGATAAGTCATAATGTGCATGGTGAGATCTTCTCTCATATTACCAACGAATTTCAGAATGTCCACTAGAATTTTGATTGGAACAACCACCCAAGTGGGATTGTGCACTATGGGATCATTTGTGAGTCTAGATAAATCAGGTAATTCCAGAGTAGCCAAAAATGGAAACTGAGTGTTCATGAATGGATTATTGTCTAAACGTAATGGTGCGTTGAGACCAAAATGATCATACGACCCTGTCGTATACTAACTAGTGGTAGGAAAATAACCCCCTTTATAAGTGATTCCTCTAGGTATATAACCACTTCCCTGGTAAGGATTTCCTATTGGCATATAAACATCCCCATGTTGGGGATTATTTAGGGGATTGGTTCCTCCAAACAAAGGAACATTTCCAGGGAGGTTCCCTAGAAAAGGTATGTTACTGGGAGAATTATTACTCCCAGACAGTAGGGGGGTTCTCGTAACAGGGGAATTGTTTCCTTCAAGGAAGGGATGGATTCGAGGGGTATTTCTTCCCCTAGTGTTTGAATTTCCTCAAGGGACATTACTTCCCCCTGGGAAGGGAGTACCCTAAGGGACATTTTTGTCCCCAGGGAAAGGATTTCCACCAGGTTAATTAGCACTAATTTGGCTATTCCAATTCCATCCAAATGGGAAGCCAATATTAGGTGTGATTTGGCCATTTGGTGGATTGCAAAAAGAGAAAATAAAACTACTCCCTGGATTAACTGCAAAACGTTTTCCTATGTTGAATTGTGAACTAGAGGTAGGGGTTGGATGAACACTAGGTTGGGTATTGGATGAAATTGGGTGGATTACGGGCTAACGCCAAAGCGAAAAAAATGGTTTATATGGTGTAATGAGTGGATCTACTATTGGTGTGGTTGATGATACATATGAGGTTCTAGATCCACCCAGTAATGATATAAGTGGGTTTCCTACTCTACTAAGTGATGACATAAGTGGATTCCCAAATCCACTAGTTGAATGTAGAAGAAGATTTATTGGGATACCTCTTTGTGTTCTAGATGTTGTGGGAGTAAACGTTGTAGTGGTAGAGGTAGTGTTACCACTCGACATGGGTGTATTTGATGTTGAAAAAAGGTCACTATAAATATTATATTGTTTCCCTAGGAGGTGGTGGAATGATTCGAGTAGAGGAGAAGTGGAAGGAGGGTTAAGATAACCTTCGCTTATAGTTACAACTCCAGATGGTCGTCTCCTATTACAAGATATTCCATGTCCGTAGTATTGGTGTCATCATATGTTTAACTCATTGATTGTTTGACAAATGGTCGAAGGGATTTGTAGTCAAGTATGGATGTCCCAACATTAGTTCGAGAATGACGACATGGTATATTTTGCGCAAAGTGTGGGGGACCTTCTAACTCAGGTCGAGGATGAGGATGAGTGGTCATCAGATGATTATTCATTCTTATTGATAGGATATTTCTGGCCCAAATCCTAAAATTCTTTTAGAATGAAGATGGGGTAAGTCATCCTTGATAGATAAAACAAAATACTTATATAAATAAAAAAGGCAATCCTATGGCCAACTATGAAACCAATACATAGAGAAAACACCTAGCCAAATCTAAGATATCAAGAAAGAAAACCAATGGGTCTAAGGGTCTTCCGAATATGGGATATCAAGCCATCAACAAAGATATGAGAAGCAGTTACGATAACCATCACACAACGTCTCCCAAAGTTGCAAGTAAGAGCTTGCGGGAAAATAACCTCCCTGGTTCGTTAAAGCGGAGATTCAACGTATGGCCCAGGTACCAAAAGGATTCCCCCTTGCAGTCACCTATGTAGCTACCTAGGATAGGCTAATAAGGTTATTTTGATGGGTCCAAATTCTCCCAACAAGACTAAAGGTTTCTCCCCGATAAGAAGTTCCAATTAGACCTCTCATCGTTTGGAATAGGGAACCCACTTTGATTATGGCCCAACAACCGTTTTTGGTTTGGTTCTAATGGTTGTGGCTCAATCCACCAATGAGGGTGAGTGATGGGTGGTTATGAAAATAGAATATATAGATGAATACTATGTAAATGCAAGTATAATCTAGTTCTAATCTACCCTATCCTAGATAGGAGCGAACTATAGTAACTGAATGAGTTGTAATGAAACTAAACTATGCATAAACCCCAATCAGATAACATTCATGAAGGTACACAGTTAGAAACACATGCATATAAGTCAATAACCCAAATTGTCTAAGTCACATTTTTGTATAAATTCACAACTCATTCGCTCAAGACATGTGATATAAGAAAGAGTAACAAAAATGCAAAAGAACATATATTGTATTATAATAGTCCATTAACAAACATTCTCTTACAACCCATGTGAACAACATACATATTGCTTGAAATAGTTTGCAACAAAAAAAAACCACACATGCAAGTTCTTCTCTTTGTTAAACGTTGTCCCTTAGGGATTCTCTGTATTAACGATTTCAACAATATTACATGAAAACTCTAAGGACAACTCTCCAATTTTAGTTGCAGTTGTATTCCCAAAGTAGTTCAAAGGTGTACAATGTTTGAAGAGCCAAAATCCCATTCTTTGCATTCAATTATAGTATTTATTGAGGTTCAATAACCCTTTTATCCTTTCATCTCCCTCAGTGAACTTTCATCTTCCAAAATTTTTCCTCATCCTCTTTGTGATGATGAGCAACAAGGACAACAGTTACATTTCGAATTTGTCTCCTAGAACTAGTGGACAATCATGGATTTTGGCCATAGTGCACCTTGTCCGTCGTAATGATTGTATTGGGAATTATGGCATCAGTAGTCATAGGGTTCAAACTCCTTTAGTAGTTCGATCTTGGTTCCCCTCATGACTTCGCGTTGCTAGAACAATCAACATCATTTTACTATTTTATTTTCTTTGGTTGTGGATCGTATTGCAAGATTTCATCTCCCTCTGGGCATCAATACCTAACACCATTAAACATACAGTAGATGAGATTAAATCCAAATAAACCATAAATACTAATCATTAGAATGCATATGAATGGGAAATAAAATAATTGTAACCTTGAGTAATATTCCTTAGATTCAATCCCTGGTTCATCCACTCATGATTGAGGCGTTGCATTTTTCAGGGCTACCAATAATGTACTATATATTAATATAGAACTAAGTATACCATTAGTTAGGAATTTCTCAAATAATATAATTATAACAATGTATATATTGGAAATACCTTTCCAACCAACGATATAAAGAATGCGCAAAATCGACACCTGAGTCAAAAGTTATGGTCGATTTACGAGAGGAAGTTTTTTTAGTTTCAGAGGAGTTAGTATTAACTCCTCTGATTTGTTCGGAGGCATTAGTAATAACTCCTCCGACCTGCAACAAGTATACCATGAATTAGAAATTTCTCAAATCATATAACTAGAAAGTTGGATAGCACGAAAATAAATTTACAACGGTATAAATAACACATAAAACAGACACTCGAGTCAAATGTTATGGTCGATTTACGAGAGGAAGTTTTTTTGGTTTCAGAGGAGTTAGTACTAACTCCTTTGACCTATTTGGAGGAGTTAGTACTAACTCCTTCGACCTGTATCAGAGGAGTTAGTATTAACTCCTCCAACTTGCCATCAAAGGAGTTAATACTAACTCCTTCTACTTGTACCAGAGTGTTTTAAACTAAATCCTCTGGTATGTATTGGAGGAGTTTGTTATAACTCATCTGATATGTATCAGAGGAATTGTAGGGGAAATATTATGAAACTCTTCGTAGGATTCAAAGGGAACTTCTCCTTCCAGGGAAAGAAAAATTGGAAAATATTATAAGTGTCGAACTGGCAAGAGACAATGAGAGATTGAGTTCAAAATCCCATAACTTCCTCATACGATGCCTAATTGTGGTGTCATTTTTTGAAACGTGGAGAAAAAATAGAGATGCTTATATCAAGATAACTGAACATTTTGTTCCATAATTTGAGTGGATCCATGTCTAATGATGGACACGACTATCGAGGCTTACTTGGCAGAAAATCCTAGATGATCATTTTGACACTTTTGGACCTCGGATTTCAATTCCGTTAGTTGCATTGGAATCATAATGGAAAAAATAATATAATTGGAATGTTTCAAGGATGAAAAATTCACTTTGAAGGATGCTGAAAAGTTGTTCCCAAAGGTGGTTTTTAATGAAATTTCAGATCCTTTGTTCTTTGTTGCTTCACCAAAATTTAATTTCGTCAATTGTTGGGTCATCTGTGATGTACAGGGTCCTGATCCACCCATTGAGAATGAGATTATGCATTAATAAAGCAAATTTGACATACAATTCACTTAGCGCTGTCTAGGAGCTGAAAGGACCAAATTTCTCCCAAAGTGCATTTCAGAACCAATATAACACCTGCAGGTATTGTGATTAACCCATATGATGCTAGGAGAGGCTTCCACAATGAATATTTAGTTGTAATGTCAAGAAACCCAAAACAAGCAAGATAGTACCATGTGCATGAAGAAAGCCACCAGGAACACTAAAACTTGATTTTGATTGTGATCTAAATCAAATTAAGTGAGATAGGAAATTATTTACCAATTGTTTAGATATGTGTAGAGAGTTTATTCATTTTAAATGTAAGGAGATTGGCTGATGAACACAACAAAAAGGGATTCAAGCTAGAAGGGGGATGAGATAAGACTCAATGTAAAAGTGGGATACACTGACCTAATCAGTGTTGGCAAGAGGGAGTGGATTTTATTTTATGTTCTCGACAATGATGAGGGGTCGACATCCTTTTGCTGACGCATTTGCAACAAGAGAGGGAAACTTGTCAACAGGTAGAGTGTCAGGAAGAAGAGGTGAACTTTGTTGATATGTAGTGCAATGAAGAAAAAGAGAAGGATGCTGCCAAAATGTGATGCAATGATGCGAATGGAAGGGGGTCAATTCGAAAAAGGTGTGCATGGAACGAATATATTCATGTGACCAATTCCAGTGAGATGGAATTAATCATGAAATCTTTTTCAACAATGAAGATATGTGTTAGGGAAGTTTGGTGGAAGTGAGATAAAGCATCAGCCAAGTTCAAAAGGAGGTGGATGATGTACTTTCAAGAAAATAAATGGCGTGTTTGTGCAAAGGTAGAATAAGGATGTGCATGTCAATACACTATGCATCAACATAGGAAGAGGTGACTCACGGAAGTGTGGATCATCGGCTATAAGTGATACGAGGAGGAACTAAAAGTCGTAAAGAGAGGAAGGGTGAGGAAAACTTGGGCATAGCTATTTTCATGAGGGAGAGAGTGTGAGGGTTCCTATTGGAATAATTGAAAGGGGGCCCAATTTATTTTATTGGATAGAGGCTAAAAAAATAAAATTGGGAGGTTTTTTTGTTGACAAAACAAATGGCGACATATTGGGTGAAGCCAGAATCTCTATTAGTCTTTCCTAACTTATAAGTAGAAAATATAGAGGGTCATGAAATTTAATTTTAAGTTCAAAAAATTCTCAAATTACTGCATAATAGTTACTTGAAATATTCCATCTTTATGGCATCACTAATGATGCTTTAATATCAACTAGCACATCTCATCCAATGTAGATGGAGGATGAATGATGATGAGATTTATTTCCTTAAACTGTGTATATGATTTGGGATGGTATCTCTGTCGTGGGGCTACTATAGGTTTGGGATAAACAAATATTTTTCACCAGGTGCATAAATATATATCTCATAGGTGTTTCTCCACTTCCCACGAGCATCCTTAGCCCCAGTGGAGTTACAATGGAATCACGGACCTTGCTCCACTTCCATTAAGTGTCCATATCCTCGGTGGAGATATCTACATGCCCCCTAGTCCAGTCAAAATTTCCTTTCCATTCCTTCTTGACTTATTTAGTGCATGCTTAGGATTCGATGGATGGGGAAAATGATGGCCTTTTTATCCTGATAATGAATGAATGCCAGATTTTGCTAATTATTTGTATATTTTATACACCTGGATACATAGAGATATCCCTTTTAGGTTTTCAGCCTTTATAAATTGACACTTTTCCTTTCATGTGAGAAATTACTTAGTGTGTGGATGGTTCCTCCATTACATAGGATATGCTTTCCAGCCAATAAGTAAGAATGACCATTGGTTAACCATTATGCTCAGTAATGGTTTAAATATTGTCACACCATCGCCATATAGTTTTGATTCATGTTCAAACAAAGACCCTTGATTTCACTTATGAGATAAGAAAGAGATGCAAGATGATTGGTCCATGCTTCTAGTGCAAATGTGTTGCTTGCGAAAAGACAAATAGAGGTGAGATTTCTATCTTTCATGAAAGATAATCAGAGGTCATAAGGTAACATAATCAAACAAATGAACTTCTTTGAAGGGAAAAGATGACAGTGAAAGAAAGGGGAGAAAAATTTTGCAGCAGAGATGATGTATTCAGTGTTAGAGATGAATACGGTCCAATTTCTTGATGTAACTGAAAAATCAATCCTTTTAGATGAATGATGATCAACAATATGTAATTAGGAAATGCAGTTGGATGATAGAGAAATTATATATTTCGTGGTTCCAACATCTTAGAGGATATTCACACATTTTGACCAGCTAGACATTTGTAGCCTATTAAAACAATTAATCTATGTGAAATCTAATACTCGTGATACTTCATTCAAATAGGTTTCAGTGCTAGTACTGGATGATAATTACACCTCTCATTATGAATTTTTGAAGAATTCTAGTTCCATTGTGCAACCTTGTACTTCAGGGGGTAAGGATTGACCATAAATCCAATTCACTGTCTACAAATTCATCTTCTTTGGCCTTGCAAGAACTTTATTTCCTCTCTACTTCTTAAAGATCTAGAACTGTTGTTATAGAGTGATAGTATTAGTTAGCCACATGTCTAATGTTTCATAATCAATTCCAATCTTCTGAAGATGAGTATCTTCCTCAAATTTTATCCTTCTTTTCAAGTGAATATAACTTTCCCTGATCACAGTTTGTTTGGAAATATTCCCTTTGTGCAACTTAATAATATAGTTGTGATGATCATTAGTTCTTCTATCATGGATTAATAATCACTCTAATATGTTTCTCAATATACAAAATATTGAGCGAGGTAGTGAACAAAAAACGTGATTTATTCAATCCAATCTCAATAGTGGACAAACTGTAACAACCCTAGATGAATACATGCTTAGGGATTATTAAGTAAAATTTATTAGATAATTAATTGTCCTAATATGGTTTTAATTAAACAATGATTAGTATTAATAATATTAATTTATTATTATTTATTAATTAATTGTTTTAACGTTTGATTAATTAATTAATTATTACATATCACACTCAATGATATTGGTAATAATTTAAGGGGGGCTTAATAATTTTAAATTGTTTAATTAAAATGCTTTACGTATGCGGGAGGGGATAAGGCATTAAAGAAAGGGATACGATATTAATGAAGGGGGGATAAGGCATTAAAGAATGGGATAAGAAATTAATAAGGGGGAGATAAGGAAATTAATGAGGGGGAGGAGAGTCGGTGAAGGAGGGATAAGGAAGGGAAGGAGTTTGACGGGACGTATTCTACAGGAGTTGGGGATGGATTTTGGGAGCTGGGAGTATTGCAGAGAGAAGTGAAAATTCATGAGTGGTATTGATACAGTGCACCGGAGTTGCTGGGGGTTTTGGGCACAGAGGGCTAGGATATCCGTTGATATCCTGGGGCTAGGGAGCTACCTAGTTGGTAGGGAGGACGGTTTTGGGTAGTGTTTTGCAGAAGCGGGAAGGAAGCAAGAGGCGGGAAAACAGAGGATAATAGCATTAGGTTCAGGTATTTACCAAGAATTATGCATTTTTTTTGTA
>JASDQU010228674.1:0-17225 GCA_032191745.1 Picea mariana | reverse complement strand
GCAACCTCCAATCGAGCAGCGCTCTGTTACAATAATATCCAAGCTAGGGTTCTCATACCCTCGACTCCTATTTATACTAAAAAGAAGCATCTAGAGGAAGATCCTTCTAGAAGCGGAAGCTTCTATTAGGTCTTCTTACATCCGCTTTATTCTATTTTATTGAAAGGTCTTATTATTATTGACCTTTATTACATCCGAATACATTAATCTACCTATGTGCGGGTTAGGACCTTAACAACCTACGTGAGGGGTTTGGGAGATTAGGTCCCTAACATGTACTCCCCCTTAAAAACAACCTTGTCCTCAAGGCTTGAGATGAGGAAATTGCTGCAGAATGACAGTTGGTTCCCAAGTGGCATCTACTAGAGTTGTATCTTTCCACTGTAATAACACTTCCTTGATGGTGCGCTGATGCAAACGATGCTCATGCTGGTCCAAAAATGCTTGTGGATGTAACTAGATGGAACCTTCTTCATCCAACTCGGGAGGGTTGGTTTGAGTTTGACACTTAGTTCCAATCACCTTCTTTAAGCAGGAAACATGAAAAACATGATGGAGCTTAGAATTTCTGGGAAAAGCTAACTGATAGGCCACCTGTCACAAATTCTTGAGAACGGTATAAGGACCATAAAATTTGGGCGCCAGTTTCTGACAATGGTCATCCTCGAGGGAATTTTTCTTATAACGTTGCAGTCGAAAAAACACTTGGTCTCCTTCTGCAAATTGACATTCAGAGCGACCTTGATCTGCCTATTGCTTCATGCGATTCTGGGCCATGACCAAATTATCTTTAAGGGTACGAACAATATCCTCTCAAACTGTAAGCGTTTGGTCAACATCCTGAACCTTTGAGACACCTGGTAGGTATGAGAGAACTAAAGGTGGCTTTTGTCCATATACTACTTCAAAAGGAGTCATGTGGGTAGCTATATGGTAAGAAGTGTTGTACCACCATTTAGCTAGTGGTAACATTGAGCCCACTGATTTTTCCTTTCATATGAAAAACACCTCAAATATGTTTCCAAACACTTGTTGAAAACTTCAGTTTCACCATCAGTCTGGGGATGATAAGCTGTGCTGAGATGCAATTGGGTGCCTTGTAGCTTGAAAGATTCTTGCCAAAAATTGCTGGTGAAAGTGGGGTGTTCGCCCTCGACCACATTTTGGGAAACTTTGGTAAACTTTGACCTAATTTTGGACTTCGACACGTTGGTGTTGAAGAAGGAGGACCTAGGCAGAGCTAAGATCACGGATCTCATCGATTTTGAGGGTTAAGTGGACCCAATAAAGGGTCCTATAGGGTTTTGTAATGGGTTTTAGGGGACATCGTCCCATGGGATTTTCCCATGATTAGGCCTTATTGTAAGGGGTTGTAAAATATAAATAAAGAAGAATGTATTGTAGAAAAAGCTAAGGAAGCGAATGTAGTTCTGTGTGGACATAGTTGCTTTGTGCAAAGGAATGTATGTGTGTTAAGGATTCTTGCTCGATATAGAGTTGGCTTTGTGCCTTGACCTAGTTTTGGAACGAGGATTTGGTGCTTAGTGTGCAGATCACCTATCTGGTGTGAAGCTTGACTATGTGGCTTAGTGCACATGAGTGAATGCATGTAAGATTCAAATGAATAATAAAGAGGTGAAGTGGTTTGTGGATGTAGCCCTACCTTGGGGTGAACCCCATATATCTGGAGTCTCATGGTTTGCTTTCTGTAATGTTATCTCTGTTATGTTTTTCTTAGTGATTATATTAGGATGTGTAATGGATATGTATGTGTTGCTTAAATGTTTTTCTTATGTTAAAATGCTAGATATGATTCATAGTGCTAAGTGCTAAGTGTTTAAGGTGCATAATATTTTGTTGTTACTATGCTAGATCTATCTTTGATTATGATCTGTGATGTTAATAGGGTTAATAAACTAATGCATGTCACTTCCTAAGAATTAACATAATATTCTGCAAAGTGTTATTATCACAGATCTGTGTGCCAGCTTGGTTACAGACACTTGCGTCCTGTAACCCCCCCTGCTTCTACCTTAGGTGAGACTTCGCATGCTTCACAGGTGTTGCCAAAAGGGTCAATAATCGAGGTTTTTTTGGTGCGCTGTTAAGCGTTGAACCCTAGGTCTGCCCCTATTCCAAAAAATCGTTCTATTGCCGAGACCTGAAACTGTGATTTTTGGGAACTGAAGTAAAGAAAAAGAGAAGCTCTATGAATAGATATGCTACTGAAGTGCGTAATACTCTACTTGAATTGTGAAGCTTTGTGTGAAGAAAGTAAGCTGTTCTAAAGAAAAGAGGCAATATCCTAAAAGAGGTAAAGCTTTGTGCTTTGGAAAGAGAAATATAAGTGAAATTTTTTGTTTTGAAAGCATGAACTTAAGTATGTTTAATAGATTCTGTCCTAGTCTGAAGGCTAGAGCGCAGTTGAAAGAAAGAGTCGATTTGAGTAAATTTAATGGAAATGAAGAAATGTATGTTATTCCTATGCATAGAGAGAGTTTTTGGACTAATAAGTGGATGTAGGAACCTAGAAATAATTTTTGTTGATTGCAGGTCCAACACCATGATCTTAGGGGAAGTGTGCACTACAGAAAAGGTTGGGGAACATTTAAAAGAAAAAGAGGATTGGCATTGTGTTATAATTGCAGAAGGCCGGGACATCTTGCTGAGGAATTTCCTGAGGTAGGCCCTATATTTCCTTTGTTGCAAGGTTGTTGGTCATGAGGTTGAGGATTATCCAAGGATTATTGCTAAAGTTGAAGGGAGGAACATAAGACAAAAAAACTATGAAGAACGTCAAGAGACTAAGGGAATGTTAGAAAGTCATAAAGAGAAAATTCTAGAGGAAGTTCAGACTACATTATTACAGTTGAAAGAAATGATGGATGTTCATAAAGATGTCAGTTTACCAGAAATCCTGAAAGCAAAAAAGTGCATAAGTGCAAGAATAGAAGACTTTGACATAGACTGTGTCTTGGATGAAGAAACACAAGTGAACCTTATGACAAAAGAAACTTGAGGAATCTTGGGAAAACCTACTATGGTACCTTCATTAGGAAGGATAGGATTGTTTAAGGGAAAGATGATAACCTTATGTGGAAGAGTTACTAATGTACCTATTATTGTTCATGGAACATGGACTGAAGAAGAATTTGAAGTCATTAGGTTTGTTGTGGACAACGCCCCTTTCCCACTATTGCTAGGTAAGAATTGTATTGATAAGGATGAGATCAGAAGGAAAGCAGAGGAAGAAGCTACATAAAAGAAAAAGAAAGAATTAAGGGATTTCATAGCTAAGAAAATAGACCGACTAATAGAAGAACGAGAGGATAAGTCGAAGCAACAGAGCAACAAAGTAACAACACATGAGGGGAAGAAGGAAAGATAATTAGATTTCGAGGTTGAAATAATGCAAGAAGGCTTGAAGGACCTATGTATTCAATAAATAAGTAGGTCCACTCAGGAAGTGTTAAGAAAAGGGATATTAACTTCAAACCCTTTGAGGGCACCTCAACAGTGTGAAGCCACTACGCTAGGGGAAGATAAGAATAAGAATGGAAAGAGGATTCCAGAAACAGTTAGAGAGACTCAGATCACAGGGAAGAAGGCAATGAAGCTCAATAAAAAGAAGGCTAAGTTGGAAAAGATACAAGAAACTACAAAAATCGCAGACTTAAACCTCCCAAGAGGCAGGTTCACAGGATTTGAACCTCGCTGGAATAGCAGGTTCGCGCAAAATTAGACTTCTCCCTTATGAATTTAGATGACCATTGGAGGCACCCCGACCATTAGAATGATGCTCCATAATGGTTAGAAAATACATATATGGCCGTTGGAAGCATTTCATGGCCCAGGACTTGGGATATGAATTCCATTATAGTTGGCTGATCATTTTGATCGTATTTGTTTCTTGGAAAATGCTGAAAGGATCCACTCTCCCAGAGATCGAACCCTTGGAGCCATTGGCTGCTCGATTTTCAACCCTGTGGTATACCAACGACATGACAAAGCAGTGGAAGTCCAATGACATGTTTCATGCATACTATGAATAGTTAAAGGTCGCCATCGAATCATTCCCATGTATGACACCGTGCACCCTGCATCAACACTGACCCATTGCGAAGTTCTGCGTTGATCCCCATTTCATATACATCACCGCACAAAGAGATGAGCACCAGGAATAATTACAGTCATACTACAAGCTGACAGATGAAGATATGGAGGAGATTACAAAGGAATGGTCGAAGGAATTTCTTGTACCTGTTGCCGAAGCAGAATTATTCGACACTGACACCATAAGAAGCCTGATAGTCACACGAGTTGAACATGTCAGACAGTCCAGTGGGATGACGAAGAAGAAAAAGCAGGATGAAGTCCAGGACATAGAGAGTGATGAAGAGGACAACGCTTTTGGAGATAAAGGGTGTGACTCACCAGGAGGAGGAGAAGACAAAGAAGAAGGACATGGAGGAGGAGATGAAGAGAAAGGAGGAGGCGAAGCTACACTGCTTGAAGATCCCCCTGTTGGGACAGTAACACCAAAAAAGAGGAATGTTTCTCCGAAGAAACCTTCAGCAAGGAAGAAAACATGCTCCAATAAGCCACAGTTGGAGGCCACTCTCACTGAGGACGACATCAGTCTGGTCCGCAGAGCGATGGAGGATGCCTCCAAAGACGTGTTGCATAGATATGGAGAGAAGCAAGAGGAGATATATGGAAGGATTGAGAGAGAATTGAAGTAAGTGAAACAAGATGTTCACTTGGTCCACACAGTACCTACTGCGTGGTCTGCACCTTCCTTGTCACAGACTGCAGAATTGGGGGATGAACCAACCTAATTGAGAAGGATTGCGGATGCAACAAAAGCCCAGTTTCAGAGAGCCCAGGAAGAGAAGGAGATGTCTATAGAAGCCTTGCAAAAATATAAAGATGAATTCTTAGCACAATTACGAGCAGCGCATGACAATGTAGCTTCCCATGAAAGCGAGAAAGCAAAGCTTCAAGAGGAAAAATCCCATATACAAAGGGAAAAAGAGAAGATTCTTGCAGAGCGGGCCATGGTCAAAGAAGTGGTAAGCAAATCATGTCACTCTGTGCCAGGCTTGTCACAGGAGGAGCAGGAGTTAGTCGAAGCTCAAATAGTGGATCTCACAGATATCATCTAACAACTTCAGGTTAGAATAATATAACTGGAGGCCCGAACAGTACTGACCACACCGCAGGAAGTGCGTGACTAGAGGGAGGACACTGCTAAAAACACAATAGAAAGCATAAGATCCCTCACCTTAGAATGTAAACAGTTAAGTGATAAAATTGCCTAGACATACAAATGCCTCACCGAGGATCCAAAGCTAAGGAAGCTGGAAGTGAAGTTACAGGAGGCACAACAACAAGCATTTTCGTTGTAGGCACAGATGAAGCTGCTCACCATAGTGGAAAGAGTGAAGATATTATAAGAGAAGTCCGCAGTACAACAACAAATCACTGTCCTCCAGGGTAAGGTGATGGAAGTAACCCATAAACTACAACCTGTGCACGATGAATCTTGCAAGGTGTTTGAAGAAATTGATGGACAGGGCTCAAACCTAGATCAAGTAGTTGCAGTAGTAGAAAAATGCCTGGAAGGGCTTGTTACAGAGCAGACGATCTAGGAGCTCGCTGAGTAGGAGGCTCAGGCGAAGCAGCATGTCAAGGCAGCTCGAGTTAATCTCGAGGTGTTTGAAGCAAAATTGTCTGCACCTGAGTGACTTGGGATGAGTCACAGGTGAGTGTTGGGGGCTTGTTGGCCCTCGACCAAGTTTTGTGAAACTTTGGTTAGCTTTGAACCACTTTTGGACTTCGACACGTTGGTTGAAGAAGGAGCGCCCAGGCAGAGATGAGATCGCATATCTCACCAATTTTGAGGGTTAAGTGGACCCAATAAAGGGTCCTCTAGGGTTTTGTAATGGGTTTTAGGGGATGTCGGCACATGGGATTTTCCCATGATTAGGCCTTATTGTAAGGGGTTGTAAAATATAAATAAAGACGAATGTATTGTAGAAAAATCTAAGGAAGCAAATGTAGTTTTGTGTGGACATAGTTTCTTTGTGCAAAGGAATGTATGTGTGTTAAGGATTCATGCTCGATAGAGAGTTGGCTCTGTGCCTTTACCTAGTTTTGGAAGGAGGATCTGGTGTTCAGTGCGCAGATCACCTATTTGGTGTGAAGCTTGACTATGTGGCTTAATGCACATGAGTGAATGCATGTAAGATTCAAATGAATAATAAAGAGGTGAAGTGGTTTGTGGACGTAGCCCTACCCTGGGGTGAACCCCATATATCTAGAGTCTCATGGTTTGCTTTGTGCAATGTTATCTCTGTTATGTTTTTCTCAGTGCTTAGATTAGGATGTGTTATGGATATGTATGTGTTGCTTAAATTCTTTGCTTATGTTAAAATGCTAGATCTGCTTCATAGTGCTAAGTGCTAAGTGTTTAAGGTGCATAATCATTTGTTGTTACTACGCTAGATCTATCTTTTATTATGATCTGCGATGTTAATAGGGTTAATAAACTAACACATGTCACTTCCTAAGCGTTAACAAAATATTTTGCGAAGTGTTATTATCACATATCTGTGTCCCAGCTTGGTTACATACGCTTGTGTCTTGTAACCCCCCCTGCTTCTACCTCGGGTGAGACTTCGTTTGCTTCGTAGGTGTTTCTGAAAGGGTCGATATTCAGGGTTTTGTTGGTGCACTGTTAAGTGTTGAACCCTAGGTCTGCCCCTGTGCCAACATGGGGTCTCGATCATAGACAATAGAATGAGGCATGCCATGAATATTGAAGACCTGATCCATGAAAAGTTGAGCAACATTGGAGGCTGTAAATGGGTGTTAAAGAGCACAAAAATGAGCATACTTGGAAAGACGATCAACTACCACCATGATGACATATTTATTGCTCAATTTAGGTAGGCCCACAGTAAAATCCATAGAGATATCCCTCCAAATAGCAGGTGGAATCAAAGGCGGTTGTAGTGTGCCAGGAGCTTTGACTGTTTCTTCCTTATTGCATTGACAAACATCACATTCTACCATAAAATTGTGAATGTCATGTTTCATACCATCCCAGAATAAGAACGTTTGACCCGATCATTGGTTTTGGTAAACCCTGAGTGACCAACTGTGGGAGTAGCATGAAGCTCAGAATGTACCATGGATTTAAGTTGTGATTGTTTACTTAAACACAAACAACCTTTGTAGCGAATCTCATCATTGTGCCAAGAGTACCCTGCAGAAACTGGAGAATTGTCCTGCAATTTTTGGACCAGATGCGAAATTTTGGGATCGTGTTGCCATTCCTGGTGAACAACTTGGAACCAATCTGGTATAGTGAAGGAGAGGGGAAAAATGGACCCTTCATTTTCATATTTTCTTGAAAGTGCATCGACAACCATATTGTCTTTGCGTTTCTTGTAAATGATCTCATAATCATATCCAAAGAGCTTAGTCACCCATTTTTGTTTCTCTAGGGAGGAAGGGCATTGTTCTAGAAAATACTTGAGGCTTTGATGATCTGTCTTAATTTAGAAGTGCTACCCTAATAGATAAGGGCACCAAAGATCCACTCCATGCAGCAGAGCCAACATTTCCTTTTCATAGATTGATTTTCCCAAATGTCGCTCTGACAATTGTTTGTTGGTAAAGGCCAAAGGCTGACCCTCTTACATAAGGACTACTCCAATTCCTCTTATGGAAGCATCACATTCAAGAACAAAGGTCTTTGTGAAATCTGGAAGGGCCAGGACTGGAGTGGTGCACATGGCTGCCTTCAAGGTTTGAAAGGCCTAAGTAGCCGTGAGAGTCCAAGTGAAAGAATTATTTTTAAGGAGAGCAGTGAGAGGTGTCGCAATCTTTCCATAATTCTTAACAAACTTGCAATAATAACCTGTTAAACCCGAAAATCCATGCAAGCTTTTGAGAGTCTTTTGGCTAGGTTAATTTTGCATAGATTCAATATTTTTAGGATCCACCTTGACAACTGCCTTGCCAACAAGATGACCCAAGTAGTCGAATTCTGAGGCTCCAAAAGCACATTTAGACTGTTTTAGGAAAGGTTGGTGTTGAGAGAGTAGATGTAGAACTTGATCCACATGAGCAAGATGGGCTGTCCAGGTTTTACTATAGATGAGGATATCATCAAAGAAAACCAAGATAAAATGACGAAGAAAAGGACATAAGACATGATTCATGAGGCTTTGGAAAGTGGAGGGAGCATTACACAAGACAAAGGGCATGATAAAAAACTCATAGCGACCCTCATGAGTTCGAAATGAAGTCTTAGGAATGTCAGCGTCATTCATACGTATTTGGTGGTAGCCTAAACGAAGATCAAGTTTAGCAAAGAACTGGTCGCCACTCAATTAATCCAAGAGGTCATCAATGATAGGAATGAGAAATTTGTCTTTAATGGTGAGTTTGTTGAGGGCGCGAAAGTCAAGACACATGCACCAATAAACTTCTTTCTTAAGGACCATGACCACATCAGAAGAGTAGGGCTCGTACTAGGATGAATAACACTTGCGTGAGCAATTCTTGAATAATTTTCTCAATTTATTTTTTTTGGGAAAAGGGATGATGACAGGGATGGATATTGGGAGGAAGGCTACCGTGGACAAGGGGAATGTAATGATCATGAACACCACGGGAAGGAGCGAGTCCCTAGGGAGTGAAAAAAACAACTTGATGTTTGCAGAGGATGGATTAGAGGTCCTTTGGCACATAGGGTGTCTTAGTGGCTTGAATGGCATGGAGTTGTACAATAATGCCAGAATGAACTTTTTTGAGCAGCTTTTCCATACGATGGGAACTGATGATCTCCAGGAAACCTACGGTGATGCCTTGGAACTTATATTGTTGGCCCTCATGGTGGAATTGCATGGTTAACTCCTTAAAATCCATGAGAATGGGACCCAAAGTCCTTAACCATTCTGCACCCAACACAATTTCACAACCGCCCATGTTGATAACAAACATATGAGATTTCATGTGGTACTGACCAATTTGGAGAAACACCCCCCACATTTCATGGACCCGCCATTGGCAATCATAATTTGAAAATTATTGATGACACAGACATAGAAATTAGTTTCTTGGGAAATGAGATGATGAATAAAATTATGGGTGCTTCCACTATCAACAAGAATGATGACCTTCCGATGCTTAATTTAACCAATTATCTTGAGGGTTTGGGGAGAAGAGAAGGCAGTGAGAGAATTTAGGGAAATAACCGGTTTGACTTCGGGAGGGTCGGAGGGTGGGGTCATGTCAGTGGGTTCAGGTGACTCGGACATAAGAGGGGCCTCAACATCATCTTCTGAAACATCCTCTGAGATGACCATTAAAATATTTTGTTCCTTACACTTGTGCCCAAAAAAATAATTGTTATCACAATTATAACAAAGGCCTTTGAGTTGACGTTCAACCATTTCTTCCCTGGTCAATTTCTGGATCTTTAGAGTAGAAGGAGGAGTGGGGGTGAGTGTTTTAGTGCGAGGAATAAAGAAGGGTTTTCAGGTTTGAGAAGAGACAACCTGTTGTGATTCCTTATCTCTTTAAGTAGCTTCCACCCAACTCTGATCCCAAGCCATGAGGACATGGGCACAAATCTCATCCTTGAGGCCACTGATAAAAAATTCTCAGAAAAAACATCAAACATTCCCTCTGTATGGAAATATAATCGCTCAAAAGTGGCTATAAAGTCTTCCACTTTGCCAGATTGTTTCAACTTTGTCAAACGACCTAAATGGTTGGTGTCAGTGTCAAAGAGTTGATAAATCTCTACCACAAATTGTGTCCAAGCCACATACCCTTGGCGGGCATTTTTTCTCCATTGCCACCATTGTCAATGTTTTTGATCTATATGGAGAACACCATACCGGAGTTTGGCCAACTCATGTGTAATGCCATACAAAGAGACATATTGTTCCATTTGAGTTACCCAACCAGTGGGATATGAGCCATAAAATTTGGTCACATCCACACGTGGAAGGCGTAGGTCACGCTGAAAGTGACGGGGCTAAAAAGTCTAGGAATTCGAGGAAGTTTCACTTTCAGATTGCAGAGGTGGGTCAGAGCAGGGAATATCTTCATGGATATGCAACTTGGCATAGATTATCGTAGTGAAGGCTGCAAGCTGAGTATTGAAGGATTCAAGCTAGGCAGTGAGGTCCTGTTTGATGGTTTCTATTTTGGCATCGATTGAGGAATGCATGCTTTTATTGATGGTGGCAACATTTTCACTGAGTTGTCTCACTTCTTGTTGGGTCTCTGTGAAATTAGAGTACAAGGAATTGAAGCGAGCTTCCAATTCTTGGCTACGGGTGTGGGCCATGATGAAGAGGGAAAACGAAAAGGGATGGGTGGGACCACACATAAAATGGGTTATGGGTGAAGTGTATCACGACGATCAGGGCAACAAGGGGAATCCAATGGGGTAAGGACCAAATAAGGGTTTTGGAAGGGGGTCGGGTCCATGAGAAAAAAAAATTTGCTGAAAAATGATAGGTATCATTGCGAGAAGGGAGAAGAGAGGAATACAACGAGACATTTCTCAAATAATGGTGCCAATAGGATATAATTTTTTTTGTTTTTGTTTTACTCCTACGGAGTTATACTCTGATATGAAGAATACTGCAGCGATGAAATGCCCAAATTCTTAACAGGAAGAAATGTGTAGTAATTTCGCAACCCAAATGTACGAGGTACAATTGTGCGGAAATAGATCTTGTATGTTCTATTTTTGTTTCTGTCCCAAAGGTTAGTGTATTCAAGGGTTCTACAGACAAGGGTTTTCCTTCTGCTATAGATCTTTGATATACATGCGGGGTCCAACAGTAGTACTCGACCCAATATCTCAGGGCACCAACTAAGGAGGCCAGATCATGCCCTTAGCCGTACTACCTGACTACTGAGGTACTAGAGAGTATCTTCCCGAGTGTTGTTCTCGGTGTCACTATAGCAGTCAGGTGACCGATCGGTTTATCTATGGAGGGCTTTAGGAGATCTAGGCCGATCCGTATATAGGTGTTGTCTGATGTGCTACCACTCAAAGGGGTACCAACATGGGTTACAAGGGTGGCCAACATATGTGCGCTTAGGTACTACTTGTATTACCTGCATGTATGACTCCTCGACCACAAATTTATGCGCATAACAACATATCTTTGTAGCTTTAAGATGCCAGAATACGTCTCTACCTTGAAAAAAAATTTAACCCATAATTTTTGGTGGAGGAAGGTGCTCCAATACCACTTTTAGTATTCCATATATAAAAGAGTATGTAGAACATAAATATTTTAGCTAGAAATGGCAGATAAGAAATGATATAATCAAAGAAATACTAGAATAATACCAGAATAACACCAGAAAGAGCACTTTGATTACTGATAGCAATGTTCACTTGCCTCTTCAAGGGGGAAACCTCCAATAGATTAGAGCTCTATTACAATAATATCCAAGACAAAAATTCTCATACCCTCTACTCCTATTTATACTAAATATGTCTATCCAAAATAACAATCTAGAGGAATATCCTTCTAGAAGCGGAAGCTTCTATTAGGTCCTCTTACATTTGACTTATTCTTCCTTATTGCTAGGCCTTATTAATATTGGCCTTTATTACATGGAAATATATTATTCTACCTACATGAGTGGTTAGGGAGATTAGGTCCCTGACATGTCCTACCCCTTAAAAACAACCTTTTCCTCAAGGTTTGAGATGAGGAAATTGTTGCAGCATGGTAGCTGGTTCCCAAGTGGCATCTACTGGATTTGTATCTTTCCACTGGAATAACACTTCCTCGATGGTGCGCTGATGCAGAAG
The DNA here is from genome assembly GCA_032191745.1 of Picea mariana. Classification (NCBI taxonomy): domain Eukaryota; kingdom Viridiplantae; phylum Streptophyta; class Pinopsida; order Pinales; family Pinaceae; genus Picea; species Picea mariana. Next base: position 5,362 of record JASDQU010228674.1, on the reverse strand, counting down.
ATGATCACGTTGGTCCAAAACTACTTGTGGATGTAACCAGATGGGGCATTCTTCATCCAACTCAGGAATGTTGGTTTGAGTTTGGAACTTAGTTCCAATCACCTTATTTAAGCACTAAACATGAAAAACAAGATGGAGCTTAGAATGACTAGGCAAAGATAACCAATAGGCCACCTATCCCACACGCTTGAAAATGGTATAAGGACCATAAAATTTGGGTGTCGGTTTCTAACAATGGTCATCCTTGAGGAAAATTTTCTTATAAGGTTGCAGTCGAAGAAACACCTAGTCTCCTTCTACAAATTGACGTTCAGAGTGACCTTGATCTACTTATTACTTCATGCGATTCTAGGCCATGAAGAAATTCTCTTTAAGGGTACAAAGAATAGCCTCTCGAACTGTAAGCGTTTGGTCAACTGCTTGGACCTTCAAGACACCTGGCAGGTATGAGAAAACTAAATGTGGCTTTTGTCCATATACTGCTTCAAAAGGAGTCATGCGGGTCGCTGCATGGTAAGAAGTGTTTTACCACAATTTAGCTAGTGGTAACCATTGAGCCCACTAATTTCTCCTTTCCAATGAAAAACAACTCAAATATGTTCCCAAACATTTGTTGAAAACTTTAGTTTGACCATCATTCCGGGAATGATAAGTTGTGCTGAGATGCAATTGGGTGCCTTGTAGCTTGAATAGTTCTTGCCAAAAATTGCTGGTGAAAGTGTGGTCTCGATCATAAACAGTAGAATGAGGCATGCCATGAAGATTGAAGACCTGATCTATGCAAAGTTGAGCCACAATGGAGGCTATAAATGGGTGTTGAAGAGCACAAAAATGAACATACTTGAAAAGATGATCAACTACCACCATGATGTCTAATTTATTGCTCAATTTAGGTAATCCCACAATAAAATCCATAGAGATATCCTTCCAAATAGTAGGTGGAAGCAGAGGTGGTTGTAGTGTGCTAGGATCTTTGACTATTTTACCCTTGTTGCATTGAAAAACATCACATTCTGCCACAAAATTGTGAACTTCCTGTTTCATACCATCCCCCAAAAAAGAGATTTTGACCCGGTCATAGGTTTTTGTAAACCCTGAGTGCCCACCTGTGGGTGTAGCATGAAGCTCAGAAAGTACCATGGATTTAAGTTGTGACTATTTACTTAAATACAAATTACCTTTGTAGTGAAGCTTATCACTGTGACAAGAATACCCTCGGGAAACTGGAGAATTGGCCTGCAATTGTTGGATCATATGCAAAATTTTGGGATCGTGTAGCCATTCCTGGTGAACAACTTGGAGCCAATCTGGTACAATGAAGGAGAGGGAAAAAAGGGATCCTTTATTTTCATATTTTCTTGAAAGTGCATCAACAACCACATTGTCTTTGCCTTTCTTGTAAATGGTCTCATAATCATATCAAAAGAGCTTAGTCACCCATTTTTGTTGCTCCGGGGAGGAAGGGCATTGTTCTAGAATATACTTGAGGCTTTGATGATCTATCTTAATTTGGAAGCACTAACCCAATAGATAAGGGTGCCAAAGATCCACTGCGTGTAGCATAACCAACATTTCCTTTTTATAGATTGATTTTCCCAAATGTCACTCTGACAGTTGTTTGCTGGTAAAGGCCAAAGGCCGACCCTCTTGAATAAGGTTTGCTCCAATTCCTCTTCTGGAAGCATCACATTACAGGACAAAGGTCTTTGTGAAATCAGGAAGGGCCAGGACTGGAGTGGTGCACATGGCCACCTTCAAAATTTGAAAGGCATGAGAAACTGTGGGATTCCAAGTGAAAGAATTATTTTTAAGGAGAGCAATGAGAGGTGCCACAATCTTTCCAGAATTATTAACAAACTTGCGATAATAGCCTATTAAACCCAGAAATCCACGCAATATTTTGAGAGTCTTTGGGTGAGGCCAATCCTCCATAGATTCAATCTTTTTAGGATCCACCCTGACACCTGCCTTGACAAAAAGATGACCTAAGTACTTGACTTCTGAGGCTCCAAAATAACATTTAGATTGTTTTAGGAAAATTTGGTGCTAAGAGAGTATATGTAGAACTCGATCCACATGAGCAAGATGGGCTGTCCAACTTTTAATATATATGAGTATATCATCAAAGAAAACTAAGACAAAATGACGAATAAAAGGATGGAAGACACGATTCATGAGGCTTTGGAAAGTGGAGGGAGAATTACACAAGCCAAAGGCCATGAACAAAACCTCATAGTGGCCCCGATGAGTTCGAAATGTAGTCTTAGGAATGTCAGCCTCGTTCATACGTATCTGTTGGTAGCCAGAATGAAGATCAAGTTTAGTAAAGAACTAAGCACCACTCAATTCATCCAAGAGGTCATCAATGATAGGAATGGGAAATTTGTCTTTAATGGTGAGTTTGTTGAGGGTGGAAAAGTCAAGACACATGCACCAAGAAACTTCTTTATTAAGGACCATGAACACAAGAGAAGAGTAGGGCTTGTACTAGGATGAATAACACCTGCGTTGAGAAATTCTTGAATAATTTTCTCAATTTATTTTTTCTGGGAAAAAGGGATGATGATAGGGATGAATATTGGGAGGAAGGCTATCAGGGACAAGGGGAATGGAATGATCATGAACACCATGGGAAGGAGGGAGTCCCTAGGGAGTGGAAAAAACAACTTGATTTTTGGAGAGGTTGGATTGGAGGTCTTGCGGCACAGAGGGTGTCTCAATGGCTTGAATGGCATGGAGTTGTGGAATAATTCCAGAATGACCTTTTTTGAGCAGCGTTTCCATGCAATGGGAACTTATGATATCCGGGAAACCTATGGTGATGCCTTGGAACTTATATTGGTTTCCCTCATGGTGGAATTGCATGGTTAATTCCTTAAAATCCATGAGAATGGGACCCAAATTCCTTATCCATTCTGCACCCAACACAATATCACAACCACCCATGTCGATAGAAAACATATGAGATTTCATGTGGTACTGACCAATTTTGAGACAACATTTTCACAACGCCCCCACATTTCATGGACCCACTATTGACAATCATAATTTGAAAATGATTGATTGCACAAATATGGGAATTAGTTTCTTAGGCAATGCTGCGATGAATAAAATTATGGGTGATTCCACTATCAACAAGAATAATGACCTTCCGATGCTTAATGTAATCAATTAGCTTGAGGGTTTGGGAAGCAGAGAAGCCGATGAGAGCATTTAGGGAAATGACCGGTTCGACTTTAGGAGGGTCAGAGGGTGGGGTCATGTCAGTGGGTTCATGTGACTCGGCCACAAGAGGGGCCTCAACATCATCTTCCAAAACATTCTCCGAGATGGCCATAAAAACATTTTGTTCCTTACACTTGTGCCCAAGAAAATAATTTATCATCACAATTATAACAAAGGCCTTTGAGTTGGCATTCAACCATTTATGCCTCGGTCAATTTATGGATCTTTAGTGGAGTAGAAGGATGAGTGGGAGTGACTGGTTTAGTGCAAGGAATAAAGGAGGATTTTCGGGTTTGAGAAGAGACAACTTGTTGTGCTTCCTTATCTCTTTTAGTAGCTTCCACCCAAATCCGAGGCCGAGCCATGAGGACATGGGCACAAATCTCATCCTTGAGGCCACTGATAAAACATTCTAAAAAAAAAGCATCAGAGATGCTCTCTGTATGAAAATCCAATCGCTCAAAAGAGACTGTAAAGTCTTCCACTGTGCTAGATTGTTTCAACTTTTTCAAATGACCTAAATGGTTGGTGTTAGTGTCGAAGCGTTCATAAAGCTTTGCCACAAATTATTTCCAAGCCACATACCCTTGGTAGGCATTTTTTCTCCATTGCCACCATTGCCAACGTTCTTGATCTAGATGGAGAACACCATACCGGATTTTGGCTAACTCATCTGTAATGCCATACAAAGAGAAATAATGTTCCATTTGAGTTACCCAGCTAGTGGGATCCGAGCCATCAAATTTGGTCACATCCACACGTAAAAGGCGTAGGTAACAATGAAAGTGATGGGGCTGAAAAGTCTAGGAATTAGAGGAAGTTTCACCTTTGGATTGCAAAGGTGGGTCAGAGGAGGGAAGATTTGCAGGGATATGCAGCTTGGCGCATATCATCCTAGTGAAGGCTGCAAGCTGGGTATTGAAGGATTCAAGATGGGTAGGGAGGTCCTGTTTGATGGTTTCCATTTTGGATTCTATGGAGGAAAGCATGTTTTTATTTATGGTGGAAACATTGTCACTAAGTTTTCTCTCTTCTTGTTGGGTCTCTATGAAATTAGAGTACAAGGAATTGAAGCGAGCTTCCAATTCTTTGCTATGAGTGTGGGCCATGATGAAGAGGGAAAACGAAAAGGGACAAGTGGGATCGCACATAAAATGGGTTATGGGTGAAGTGTATCATGACGATCAAGGCGACAAGGGGAATCCAATGGGATAAGGCCCAAATAAGGGTGTTGGAAGGGGGTCGAGTCCACGAGAAAAGCAAATTTTCTGAAAAATGATAGGTATGACTGCGATAAGGGATAAAAGAGGAATCCAACATGATAGGTATCACATAATGGTGCCAACAGGATAGGTCTTTTCAACATGTTTTTAGAGAAAGGAAAAAGTTGACTAATTCTTTATCAAAAGTTGGTCTTTAGTTGCACCCAAGTTAATGACGTATTTATGAGGTATCTAAAGGACAAACTACAAAACACTTTCATCCACCTTTTTATAAAAATGTATCGGGAGGTTTCCTAATTGGATATTGCTATATACTGGTGATATGATACTTCAAGACTTTAGTCCTCTTTCCGATGTATAAATGGGACTTTATGTTTGTATTTTTTAATGAGTATAAGTGACTTGAAGGGATGTGATCCTTTTTTTTTGAGAGGATATATATGTATAATGGATGTATATGATGACAACATGTCTACTTTTGTTTTTTTTTGAGGGGGGGATATAGTTTTTTTTGGGAGACCCTTGGAGATATAGTTTTCTTTGGTGGAAAAAAAATGATACTAAGTATTTGAAGAATGTAATTTCAATTTATATGTTTTCTTTTGAAAAAAAGAAAGAAATAAAGAAGAAGAAGAAGAAGAAGAAGAAGAAGAAGAAGAAGAAGAAGAAGAAGAAGAAGAAGAAGAAGAAGAAGAAGAAGAAAGTGAGTTGGCATTGTTTTAAATTTTGAGATAAGGTTAACAAGATTATGAAGTGAAAATTGTAAATATTGGGAAGGTTAATATGGAAAAATAGGAAATAAAATATAAAAGTAACTAAGTAATAAAAATAAGAAAAGAAAAGATAGAGCCATTATGAAATACCATAAGGAAGAGATGAAAAAACAAGGGGGCAAAGAAAAAGTATGCGTCCTC
>JASDQU010228673.1:17671-28310 GCA_032191745.1 Picea mariana | reverse complement strand
AAAAGATTGGTAATGTATTTCGGCCATCAGATTCTCTTCTGACCTCACACATTATGGGGCATCTGTTATAACCCTAAATTGCACCACACATGCTTACCTGGCATCAGGCCAACTCATATCCCTTCATTCCCAAAACATTTGCTGAACAACCTCTTTGAAAATCCTCTTGGGTAAAGGTACACGTGCCCTAACCCACTACTGCACGCATGTGAACACTGGCAGGCTTACTACAGCCCGCGCTTACCTAACAAAACACAAAAATAGGAAAGTTCCCGATGGGACAAAAAGCTATGGGTCAGTTAACTGAAATTCTCGGCCATGCATGGCCGAGAGTTCGTCCAAAACCCTAGATCCTTCTAGCCTATAAAAGAAGGGGTAGGGGTAGTATTTGGAGGAGGAAAATTATAGTGAAGAAACTCTGCCCATTTGCCGAATCCATTGTCCCAACCCTTTAGCCTTTCCTCAAGCCTAAGGAGAATTAACGCAAAGTAGTTGGAGGACAAAAGAAGAGGACGAGCCCAGGATCAGGATCAAGGAGCGGTGGCCAGTCTCGACTTTGATTGTAAGTTGATTCATTTTGAAAATAATAAAAGAATACTTTTCCCATCCCAATGCATGAGTTATATGTGGTTTGTGTAATTTATGCTTAATTTCTAACCCTCAAGTAGAAAAGTAGCATGCATATGTGGTTGTTTGTTTTGATTGTAGGATAACTTTGGAAGGAGCAGCGCAAGCAAGTGGTCAAGAGCGCAACGGAGGATCTACACCAAACATCAGTAAAAAGGTTAGTAGTTCCTTTCCATGCATGTATCGCGAAAGAGGGGCTTACGTTTTGGGTGGTAGGTTAAAAAGTCATTTCTTTACGGTCAAAATCTGCATGCAAGTCTGACCCTAGTTTGCTAGTCCGTAGGGTATTATTTCCCAACAACACCATACCATGTTCCTTGTTATACATATGGAATTTTAATTATTTGAATTTATACAAAGGTCTATTTGGGTAGCTAAAGGGTCGAGGGCCGAAGCCCTAGACCCTAGCTATAGATTTTGGTTATAAATGATACCATATGACCCACACTCATCACACAAGGGGTTTAGTGGGAGCATCGACAAATATATATATATATATATATATATATATAAACCAATTACAAAAAGGTCATGAGGAATAGAATCCCCAACCTCTACTTTTTATGCTAAGGGTTTTAACCAACAATCCATGGATATAGTTTGTTAAAACAAACCAAACAATCCAGAGTTAAGGCTTATCACAAAATTCAGATTTGGTTATAAAAGCCAACCAACTTGTATTTAATGTATGCCATATTTTTTCGGGAATTGGTTAAGAAAGGGCACCTATTTAATGGCACATGACCCAATGCCATAGGAAACACATTTTTATGCAGAATTTGGTATCATAAAGCATGTTGGGGTCACCTTGACGAAATTTCAAGTATTTATATCAATTTTGCATGATTTTTTCCCAGGAACTCAATGGTGCACTTTGTTTCTGCATTTGAGCAACATGTGAAAAGGTCATTGTAAAACACAAGCATTTGAGAATTAATAAAAGAAGTCTCTATTGGAAGTGGACTCGGAGAGGTAGCCCAATTTGGGTGAACTCTGTTTTCTCCAACTTGTGTATGTGATTATATTATTATTGTTCATTTCAAGTTCAAGTATTGCAATCCATTTATTAGTAAAGTGGAATTGGCTAGATAAGTATTTCACATGTAATTTTCAAAATTGTCAAGATATCATTTCATTCCAAAGATCAAGTAGATGATTATGTATATTTAAAATTATTAGAATCTAAGTATTTTTTGGATCAAGTTAGTATCATAGAAGTTTTGACAAGTGTTTTTCAAGTGGATTCTTACAATATCCAAACTCAAACTTGGTAAAGGAAAAATTGCAAGTTATAAGTTTGAAATTGGAAAGAGATTTTGATGACATAAAATGGATTTTGAAGAAGAATAAGAAGAAGATCATCCCATGAGTCATGAAGAGATAAAACCTATGCTTCAATCACTAATAGAAACAATATATGAGTTAGAATAGATAATTCAAAGTCCTTCAAGTGGAGAATCTTTGGTAAAAGGAGAAGGAGGAGGTGAAAGTGGTGGACCTTTTGAGCCCCCTTCCATTCCTTATCACCACCATCAGTTTCTTTTGAAGCAAGTACACATTCTTCTCATTGAAATAAGTCCTATAAGAATACTGACCATACTATTCCTTTATTAAAATTGGATGTTAATTTAGAGTGCCAAATTATGATGGAGAATTGAATGTTGATAAATTAGCCAATTTGATCAAGTAGATAGAGGTATATTGAAGAGTTCAAATAATTATGGACGAATACAGTTAGTTGATCTTTGACTAAGTGGAATTGCCTTAATATGGTGGGAAATTAAGATGCAAGTTGATCTGGTTCAAAAGGGTAAAATAATATCTTCTATGGATATGTTTATTAAGGCTATGAGGAAACAATTATATCCATTGGCACATACACAAATGAGAATGATCAAGTGGTAGCATTTAAGACAGGGTAAAGGCAAGAATATTCAGGCATATGCACAAGAATTCAAAGGGAAGGAATTATCCCTAGGAATTGCATTGTATACTCATGGAACAATTCTAAAGCATATTGGTGGCATGCACTCATATATTTGTCACTCTATTCTAATGTTTATTCCTACTAACATTGATAAGGTGTTAGTACAAACTACACACCTAGAGGCTAGTAAGGGTGAGTGTTACATCAATTTTTTCTTGACTCCATGCAATTGGATTATATGGCCTTCAATTACTCTATGCAAACTTGAATTACGATGTTTTGATCACTCCAGAGCCAAAACTTCACAATTTTTCACATATACGCACCCTATCGGTTATAAAACAAGCATATACATAGGTTTCTCCACTACAACCCGTGTACATCAGGTTTGGTGCTCAAAATAAAAAAATATGTTGGTCATGAAATGTCACCAGATCCATGGTCCTTGACCTTCCATATACTGGAAATGATTTGAATCAGCCCTTCAGTTCCATTTGAAGGCTATAAATTGAGCCATATCCAAGCCTTGAGGGAATTCAACAATTAAACTTTGAGAGCAAATACACTATGGAGAAATTTTACTTCATATTGACTCTACATCCCTTTGTCCTTGAAAGNCTAGATAAGTATTTCACATGTAATTTTCAAAATTGTCAAGATATCATTTCATTCCAAAGATCAAGTAGATGATTATGTATATTTAAAATTATTAGAATCTAAGTATTTTTTGGATTAATTTAGTATCATAGAAGTTTTGACAAGTGTTTTTCAAGTGGATTCTTACAATATCCAAAATCAAACTTGGTAAAGGAAAAATTGCAAGTTATAAGTCTGAAATTGGAAAGAGATTTTGATGACATAAAATGGATTTTGAAGAAGAATAAGAAGAAGATCATCCCATGAGTCATGAAGAGATAAAACCTATGCTTCAATCACTAATAGAAACAATATATGAGTTAGAACAGATAATTCAAAGTCCTTCAAGTGGAGAATCTTTGGTAAAAGGAGAAGGAGGAGGTGAAAGTGGTGGACCTTTTGAGCCCCCTTCCCTTCCTCATCACCACCATCAGTTTCTTTTGAAGCAAGTACACATTCTTCTCATTGAAATAAGTCCTATAAGAATACTGACCATACTATTCCTTTATTAAAATTGGATGTTAATTTAGAGTGCCAATTTATGATGGAAAATTGAATGTTGATCAATTAGACAATTTGATCAAGTAGATAGAGGTATATTGAAGAGTTCAAATAATTATGGACGAATACAGTTAGTTGATCTTTGACTAAGTGCAATTGCCTTAATATGGTGGGAAATTAAGATGCAAGTTGATCTGGTTCAAAAGGGTAAAATAATCTCTTCTATGGATATGTTTATTAAGGCTATGAGGAAACAATTATATCCATTGGCACATACACAAATGACAATGATCAAGTGGTAGCATTTAAGACAGGGTAAAGGCAAGAATATTTAGGCATATGCACAAGAATTCAAAGGGAACGAATTATCCCTAGGAATTGCATTGTATACTCATGGAACAATTCTAAAGTGTATTGGTGGCATGCACTCATATATTTGTCACACTATTCTAATGTTTATTCCTACTAGCATTGCTAAGGTGTTAGTACAAACTACACACCTAGAGGCTAGTAAGGGTGAGTGTTACATCAATTTTTTCTTGACTCCATGCAATTGGATTATATGGCCTTCAATTACTCTATGCAGAATTGAATTCCGATGTTTTGATCACTCCAGAGTAAAAAATGCACAATTTTTCACATATACGCACCCTATCGGTTATAAAACAAGCATATACACAGGTTTCTCCACTACAACCTGTGTACATCAGGTTTGGTGCTCAAAATAAAAAAATATGCTGGTCATGAAATGTCACAAGATCCATGGTCCTTGACCTTCCATATACTAGAAATGACTTGAATCAGCCCTTCAGTTCCATTTGAAGGCTATAAATTGAGCCATATCCAAGCCTTGAGGGAATTCAACAATTAAACTTTGAGAGCAAATACACTATGGAGAAATTTTACTTCATATTGACTCTACATCCCTTTGTCCTTGAAAGTATGAACTCCTTTTGTGCAAGCCCCAAGCTCTTCCTTCTTTGTGATGGAGAACCTTATTGAATCATATATATGAGTTTGCCTTTGGTGGAGGATTGAAGTGGTGGAGAACTAGCTGGAGGGACTTACTTTCTTGGTTCTGATATGTGTTGTTATACAAGTTTGTCACCTATGTACTTATGTTGATTATTTTAATAGAAATAATATTTTCTCATCCAATTGATATCTTGCAAATATTTTAATTATTATTCCATGGGTGTATTTGTCATGTATGTTAATGGATTATGCTAATCTATATGCTAACATTATATATTATCGTTATATGCGTGTGTATCTTGGTTTTTGAGGATAAGTTGCAGGTATAAATCTTTGGGTTGCATGATCAACACTGGTCTTCTTCAAACGTCTAGACGTGGTAGGATCTTAGACTTATCTTGTTAGAATTTCATTTATATAGCATACTTGGGATTAGAGTTTATTTCTGCATATGTCATTATGTGTGGTGTGGTTTACCCCTATCCATAGAGAGATTTTCCTTGTAACAGTAAGCATGTGAGAGAAGATAATAATCCATTCAAATTCGAGAAGAAATCAAAAGGTAAATGGAAGAGTAAAAAATCATCCATAGTGAAGCAAGCTAAAGGAATACCTACCTATTCCCACTACAAAAGAAAGGGACATGAGGAATCACAGTGTTGGAAGTTGCATCCATAATTACGACTAAAGAAATACTAGGATAAAGGGAAGTAGAAGATTGTTGCAACAACTCATCAAGATATAGGGCCAGATTCTGGAGATGAATCCAAGATCATGGCCATAGGAAGAAAAGATGTATAAGCTATCACTTCAATATTCCAACATGGAAAGTGATATTGATCAAAATGAAAGGAGTGAGATTTTTCATGTCAGAGTTATAGTCAAGCATACAAAGGTAGATACTTTATTTGACAGTGGATCTCAAGTAAATCTAAAATCTGAAGCAATTTATAAGAAGTTTGGATTGAAGATGACACCTCACAAGAATACATATTCATTAAGTTGGTTGTGTGATGATGCTAAGTTTAAATTGAAGAAAAAGTGTAAGATAAGGGTTGCAATTACAACTAAGTTATTTGACAAAGTTGAGTTAGATGTTGTGCTTCTTGACATTTGCGACATTTTCTTGGGTAGTCCATATCTATTCGATAGGAAGGTTGTGTTCAATCGAGAAGAAAACAAATATGACCTTCTCAAGTATGGGGTCGAATATATTGTCAGATCTCATTGCATCAAAACCAATGTTTATTTAGTGAGCATAGGGAAAATAAAGAGACTCTTGAGCACAATTAAATATTTTGTTCTCCTGATAGCGAAATAGAAAGAAGAATATATAACAGATTCTTTAGCAGGTTGTGATCCAAATCATAAATAGGAATTGATCAACATCATATATAATTATGATGATTTGTTTTAGGAACCTACAGATTTGCCTCCTAAAAGGGAGGTTGAATATGAAATATATTTGCAACAAGATGCTCCTTGTTGGCGCAGGAGATTTAGGGGAAAAGAGCAGTAATTTATGAAGGAAGTTAGGAAATGGGCCAGAAAAGGAGCACACACTAGAAAATAGGGAAAAGCAGCACCAAGAAACAAGGAAAGTCAAAGGAAGGAAGAAGGACATGGTTCAACAAAGAAAATGGTTGGATGTTGGACAAGTTGTGCTCAGGGAGTTAGAATGTGGGTAAACTTAATCCAATTAGGGTTAGTGGGGTTAGGGTTTTGGTCATTTTTTTAATGGGTATCAACCCATTTTTGTAAGGTGTACTAACCCATTTTTATAATATAAATAGATGGTAGTGAGATAGCGGAGGGGATGAATGTGGAATGTATGATGAGGTATGAGAGATAGTTTTTGAATCAGAGATAGAGATATGAGTTAGAGGGATAGAGATATGCATTGTAATCGAGGGTAAGATTGCAAGATATGGAGCTTAGTGTATTATTGTCAGTCTCAACTCATATGTAATGCACACAACGCTATAAACTTGATGAAGAATAATAAAAGAGTGAAGAATTCCAGATCTTTGTGGATATGTCCTGGGGGGGGTGAACCGTGGTAAAACTTTGTGTCTCTGTGTGTAGTTGTTCACTTATTTCCTGTTATTACTTAGCTATGATGAATGAATGAATCTAGTAGAAGTAAAATGCAACACATACTAGAAAAATTACAATATTTACTATAGAATGAATCTTAAATGAATGTAATTGTTTATAAAATGGTAGATTTGGTTATAATGTTATGTTATAATGATAGATCTGATATATTTGAGGTAGAAATAATTTCTGGCATCCCCAGAGCAACATCCCTACCATGATTATAGACATATGGTTCTTCCAGTCACCTATAATCCATATTGGGTGAGATTGCATTGTGTACTCTGTGTGTAGTGTTTTCTTCTAGTCTCCAGAAGGGTCGATGGTTTGCATGGTTTTGTTGGAAACCTAAAGTAGAACCTAGGTCAGCCTAAAACATCTAACACTCCTCTTCCAAACATTAGAATGTACAAGTCATCACTAATTGAGAATGCATAAATCAAGAAGAAAGTTCATGAGCTACTCGATAAAGGAATCATAAGACCAAGATCATCTCTGTGTAGTTCTCCTATTGTATTAGTTCCAAAGAAAGATGGCACAGGGAGGATGTGTATAGATTTTGGGGCCCTAAATAAGATTATGGTAAAGAACCATTATCCTCTTCCAAGAATAGATGATTTTTTAGATCAATTAAATAATGTTGTGTATTTCACTAAGCTGGCCTTGCAAAGTGGTTACCATCAGATCATAATTGCATAAGGAGACATGGAAAACTGCTTTCAAGACCAAGAAAGGCTTGTTCGAATGGTTGGTCATGACACTTGGGTTATGTAACACACCAACAAACTTTATGAGAGTGATGAATGATGTTTTCATATCCTACATAGATGATTTTGATATTGTCTATTTAGATGGCATATTTATTTTCAGTCGAACATGGGAGGATCATTTGATGCATGTCAGGAAATTTTTTGAACTTTTGGAAAAAAATAACTTGTATATCAAAATGTCTAAGTGTGAATTTTGTAAAACTTCTCTGGTATATTTGGGTTACATTATATGGAATGGTCAATTAAAGATAGATCCTACAAAAGTAGAAGTCATTCTAAAATGTCCCAAGATAATTGTTTCCACCGAAGTCAAGAGCTTCTTTGGAGAAGTATAGTAAATGAGGAAATTCATTGCTAAATTTTCATACATAGCAGCACCTCTACATGAATTAACAAGTGCTAAAAAAGTCTTTTAATGGGGAGGAAAGTAGAAAAAGTAATTCTATATATTGAAGGAAATATACGAACCACACTAGTTATGGAATTTCCATATCTACAATAGTCATTTGACATTCAAACCAATGGAAGCAGATATGACATTAGCGCAGTGTTGATGCAACGAGGTAAGCATATATGTTATCATTATGATATTTTCACTCAAGTTGTGATTAACTATCCAACATATGATAAGGAATTGAATGTGTTGGTACAAAGTATAAAGAAATAGAGGCATTAATTAATGGGAAAGGAGACAATCATTCATACAAATCATCAACCATTATAGTATTTGCGGTCACAGACCAAGCTACAACAATCTTGACACTTCGGGTGGATTTTTTTTCTACAACAATTTCATATGGTAATCAAGTATAAGAAGGTTATTCATAAAAAAGTTACATATATGTTATCAATATCAGTAATTAATGCATCCACAATACTCAAGTATAATCCTTTAGTACATGAAAGCTATGCAGAACAATATGCTAGGGATGATGATTTTAAAGAAGTTTATGATGCATTAAGTCATGGAAATCAGTAGTTAGACTATTATATGCATGAAAGTTTATTATATAATCTTGGAAAATTATGTATACCAGGAGACGACAGAGTAAATATAATCAAATAATCTCATACATCTCTCATCTCTAGTCATTTTGGGGTTGGTAAGACAATTGCATAGTTACAAAGGTATTGTTATTGGCCTTAGATGAATGAGACAGTTTCCAAGTATATCAAAGGGTGTATCATGTGTGTCACAAGTAAACCTAGCAACATAAATCTTTGGTTATATACATCATTTTTGGTACCTTCACATCCATGGGAAAGTATCTCCATGGATTTTGTAGTGGGTTTATGTTCGATAACACAGGTATTCCAACAGAGGATGAGAACCTTCAATAACCACTCACACAACCAGATCAAATATCAACATGCCAATATTTTGCCATGGTAAAACCCCTATAGGGAAAAATCCATGGCCCCAACTAATGCGACCACTTGGAGCAATTTATTAATGCAAAAGAAAAAAATTACAAAGATATTTTCTCACAATCGATCATCAGGAAATGACCCTCCATGGTATTTCAATAGAGATCATGGACCAATATAGTGTTAAGCCATTGATCAATGTAGTCATTAATATCGAGAAGAATATGAATCGTCATATCACTCTATGTCGAGAACATATCGTGACTGTCGGATTTCCTAACTACAAATGCATACTAATGCATACTAAAGAAACACACTTTTACCTAATGACACATTAGACTACGTAGATATTAACTAATTCTTAAGTGTATATATATCCTAACAACCCCCCTTTAAGAACAACTTCAGATAGTATTGAAGGATTTACAATAGTGACATAATAGGAGAAGGATGGAGGAATTAAAGCTTATCCCCGTGTTGGCCCTTGACCAAGTTTTGAGGATTCTTGGTCATGTTTGACCTAATTTTGAGACTTCGATAGGCTGTCGAAGGCGGAGTGAAATTTGAAGTGGAGATCCCAGGATCTCGGTCCCTTTTTATGGATTTTTGGGTTTTGGGCTTATGTAACGGGTATGGGGATGTCGTCCCATGGGTTTACCCATTTTTAGGCCCAATTTTGTAATGTATAAATATATGTCTAGGTGATGTAATAAGGGGGGCATCTATGTGATGCTAAGAGCTAAGTGCAGGTGGTAATTGTAATTTCTTTGTGCATACTATGTAATACTTGCAGAGCTAATTGCAAGTGATTGTAAGAGACTGTGGATGGCTTTGTGTTGTAACTCAAAGGAAGGAGGATCTAGCGAAGTTCGTAGATCTCTAGTCCTCTACAGAGTAAGATCTCAAGGCTTGGTGCATGTAGAATATTGGCATAAGACAATAAAGAGAAAAACAATTGGTGGACATAGCCCTAGGGTGGGGGTGAACCACGTATATCATGTGTTGTGGTTGCTTTGTGCGTTTTGGTTGTTCTCGTGTTTATGTGATAAAATGATTAGTGTCTTGATGTATGTTAGATGAATATGATATGATAGATGAGTGTTGAATAATGTGAATGAATGCTATATTTGACCTATGTTGATGTTCTTAGTGCTTGATCATATTGGATTTGTGTGAATACTACACCATTCTGTTATTAGGGTTTATCTGCGTTGTAAGATAAAGGAGAATATTGATGAACTGTAACTGCTAAGTGCTCTGTTAAAGTGTTACAATCACAGATCTGTGTCCCAACTAAGGTTGCAGACATCAGATTCCTGCAACCACGCCTACCTCTACCTTGGGTGAGACTTCATCTTCTTTGTAGGTGTTTTCGAAAGGGATGGTAGTTAGGGTTTTGTTGGTGCATTGTTGTAGCGTTGAACCCTAGGTCTGCCCCTTTGCCAACAAATGGTTCCGTTGTCGGGACTAGAACTGTGATTTCTAGGAACTAAAGAAAAGATAAATCTCTATGCATAGATATATTGCCCTAGTGCACAGTATTCTACTTGACCTGTGAAGCTTTGTGCCAAGAAGAAGAGTCAGATTTGAAGAAAAGAGGTAAGACCTAAAAGATTTGTGCTCTAATAAAGGTAAGAACAATGAAAAGTTTTGATTGAAAACGTAAGATAAGTGGAAATTTTTGTTTCAAAAGTATGGATCTAGGTATGCTTGATAAATTTTGTCCTAGCCTGAAAAT
>JASDQU010228671.1:0-11622 GCA_032191745.1 Picea mariana | reverse complement strand
CCTCCATATCATCCACCCCTCTCTCATTATCAATCATAAACTCCAACCCCTTTGACCATGTCTAGGTGTTGGATGACACACGTAGAAATCATACCAGAGGCTCCTTCATTTACAAATGTATTTGTTGTATTCCATATGGTGCCTGTCCAATGAAAACCATTTTATGAGAAACAAATTTATTTACCCTAGAACCTTTCATCGGCGAGGTGGATGGGAGGTTTGAAATTTCTTTTTGTGAGACTGGTATCAAATAAAATTAAAACACATGTGTTAGAGAAAGATTTTCCTCACCCCATGCAATATTGCACATAAGGCCTTTTTCTATTTCCTTGTGCAAACTTGAAGTACCCTTTTGAAAATACCAGAGCTAAAAATACAAATTTTCCACATATACACGCCTTGCCTACTATACAACATGTGTATACATAGGTTGCACCACTACAGCCTGTGTACATTGGGAAATGTACCCAAAATTGAAAAATGGTGTCAGGTTTCCATGTCACATTATGAGATCAATGATCCTTGGCCTTCCATATACTGGAAACGTTCTGAATCAACCCTTCAGTTCCACTTGAAGGCTATAAATGGGCCAGATCCAAGCTATGGAAAAGAGGAGAAAAAATTCAACTTTGAGAGCAAAGTTACTCTCGATGAATTATCCACTTCACATTGAGTCTGCATCCCTTTATCCTTTAAGTATGAACACAGGGTTTAGCCCCAAAGTTCTTCCCTTAATGATTGAAAACTTCATTGTCTCTCTTATATGATCTTGCCTTTGGTGGAGGCCCAGCTGGAAAGAACTTAGTTTCTCGGTTCTGAGTCGTGCTGACACAGAAGTCTGTAACTTATTCACTTTTGTTGATTATATCTTAATAGAAATACTCTTTTCTCGTCCAACTGATATCTTTCAAATATTTGAATTATTATTCCATGGGCGTATTTGTTATGAATGTTGATGGATTATGCTATTGAATGTGATAACATCATATATTATCACCAAATGCTTGCATTGCTTAGTTGTTGAGGACTAGTTGCAAGTATATTGTTTTGGGTCAAGTGCTCAATGGTGGACTTCATCGAACATCTGGATGAGGTAGGCCTTTTATCTTGTCTTGATAGCATATTTGTTTATATAGCATACTTGAGAGTAGAGTTGATTTCTGCAGTCATTTCCGTCTGTTGTGGTTTACCCCTAGTCATACAGAGATTTTCCTCGTAACAGAACTGGCGACTAGACTAGGGATTGAATCTTATTTTTGGGGTTTGGAGTGTTTTTTTCCTTAGATTACTCTCGTTCATATTGAGTTTCTTGTCATATGATTGCTTGACAGACTCTGTTCACTTTGGGTCTGATTCTTTCCTCCTTCTCCTTAGCCTAGCTTTGTTTTGACACATATACATGGGTTTTTTCTTGACAGTCGTGTATATACGCGTGTTGTCCTTTTGCAAGCTACGTACATACATGTTTTCCCCTTGAACAATTGTGTACATCAACCTTTGTTGCTTGATTGTTGGGTTTGGTGGTTGTTGGGTAGGTTTTGATGATTGTTGAGTCTTCTTGGGTCTCTGTAGTGACTGTTAAGTGTCTGTGGAATGACAAGAAACCTATCTTTGGTTGAATTTTTGGGTGGTGCCTTTCTCATCATCTTTTCATTTTGATTTTCCTTGCACCTTGGGCCGTTTGTTTTTTCTTCTTGATATCCTACTCGGGTTGTCTCTGTCTATACATAGTGGAGTATTTATATCAAGTTGTTGTTCAGTCCTTGCATTTTCATTTTTCTTATATTGAAAATACAAAAAAAATAGGCATTTTACATTGATTGGCATTTTGATCTCTTGAGTCTTTGTCATTTATCTTAGTGCATGTAAAGAAAGATTGAATTTTTATTTAGAATTGCAAAATTGAATTGAAAATTGCATGTTTAGGAAGAATATCATTTATTGGAAATTGAAGTTAGGACTTTGCATTGTTTCATATTCATTTACTTTACTTGTTGAGTCATAACATCACTAGTTTCATGACCACACCTTTTGAGTAAGAAAGGCCATTAAAATTAATGGTATAACTTAAAATTGATTAGTAACGATTTTATTTTCTAAGGGTGCACAAACTAGATTAGGATTTAGTGCCTTGGAATAGGATTTTGTGAGTAAACTTCTCCAAGGCTATTAAATCAACATATGTGTCTAACTAAGGGAGTGGAAAAATCCATTTTATAATAGGTAATATCAGGAGGCTCCTCTTACACTAGAGTTAAGCACGAGGTCACGTGAGGTTGGTTGAAGGGATATCCCTCTGATACCTTCTTAGTGTCAGATATATTTCTGGGGATCTATTCATATATGGGGATCTTGTGAGTGCCCTTACCTCCGTGAGAGGTGGTGATTTTGAGGTTTTGGGCTTTGCTACCCTTGCCATATGGTGGACCTGAATTACAATTATTCGCATGTGCGTCAGTTATACCGTGGTTTCTTAGTTTCTTGACTTAGGTGCCACATAAGTTATTTTGCCTAGGTTATTTTGCAGGTACCCTGGGTCAGATAAGGGTCAGACAACATACAACCTTTATGGAGGATTACCTCTCCAGGGGGATTTGACCGACTAGTTTTTAAGCCCATGAGGGCCCTTATAACTTATTATGATACCTACAATCTTTAGCAGGGAGTCTTAGGCCCCTCTTGGCTGAGGAATACCTACTTTAGGGAGGGAGACCCCTTTCAACCACTTTATCTTGTTTGTGTGCACATTGGCCATTTAATTATTTTTGGTGTTCTCTTTGATCACTAGTTGGCCTTAGGATTTGGTTTTTATATCTTGAATCTTAAGTCCTTGTGGATTCATACCATCTTCCCCGCCGGTCTCGCCGCTTGTTACAATTACCACCAGATTTTGAGTCTTTTCCTTCTAAAAGGTGTAGAATTATTAAACATGGTACACACACTTCCACTTATCAGACTTGTGAATCTACAAGGATGAGTACTGAACCGAGTCATCAAGATATCACTAGCCCTTTGAATCCCATACCTGCTATAGTTAATGGCACCCCTTCGACTCCTGCAACCACAATGGTTGTAGGGCTAGAGGCACCTATAATCATTGTTTCCCATCCTATAGTGAATACTCAACCTATTTCTACGAACCCATTTGGGTCTCTTGGTCACTCATCGATATATAATGTTTAGTCCATCCCAATGGCCTCTAGTCCTTTTTCCTATGGTATGCCGAATTTTACTTCGCAGTTTTCAAACTCCATCCCAGCTGCTGGCCCTAATGCTATCATTGGACTTGGGGGCACAACTCCTCCTTATACTCCATTATCATTTGGTGTCTATCATATCCCTCAAATGAGTCCTACTGTGGGAGGCATTCCTTCTCTTAACCCCGGGTCTAACCCTGTTTCTTCTGGGTGGAGTAACCAATATGTCAAACAAGTTTCTGCTCAAGTTTCATCCTTTACCCTCACCTCTTTAGTGTCGATTTAGACCAACACATTTGGCATGACGAATCCACCTTTATCCTATGGATTCACACCTGGAGGAGGTTAGTTTCACACCTTGGGAAACCCCCAACCCGGAGCTACTCTGGCTGTGGGAAGTTTTTATAACCCCCATCAGAACATTCCTACTAGAATGGTGCATAACCAACCTCTTATGAATCATCACAGAGGAGGGTCTTACAATCTCGAGCAGGGCCATGGTACTTACCAGAACCCTGGATGGGCTGTGATTCCCCAAACACAATCTTTCCAGGGAGCTTCAGGCCAGATGCCACAACCCTATCTCCCTTTTATGGCCATGCTCAACCTGCCAGACTTGTCTAAATTGATGAACAACCCTGCATGTCATGATCCTACATGGCCCCCCATTCCCACCAAGCTTCCTTCAAATATTCCGAAATTCGAAGGAAAGAATGGCGAAGACCCTGGTGATCACATTACCACCTTTCACTTATGGTGCTCTTCGAATTCCCTTAATGATGATTCCATTCTGTTAATATTATTTCAACGCACCCTCATAGGGGTTGCCATGAAATGGTATATCAAGCTACCTAGGGGGGCATATGGGACCTTTAGTCAGATGGTGCTAGTCTTCCTTAACCACTTCCAATTGTTGGTTCATTACGAGGTTGGCCTTGAAATTATATCGACCTTACTCTTGGACAAAGCCACTCATATCTCGAATCACATCCAGGAGTGGCATAGAAGGAAGAGGTTGATCAAGACCTCCATACCCTCAGACTTCCTGTTAGAATGGTTCCTTAAGTCCTTACAACCTCCTATTTCGAAGGATGTTGCTACATTGGGGGTTACATCTGAGGAAGAAGAAATCTTTAAATCCCAACAATTAGATCTTATATATGCTCAATCTAGGATGTTATACGAGATTCTTTCGGACACAGCGAGGTCCAACTATGACCCTATAAAAAATCCTGGACCTCATGTCAATGGAATTGTAGGCTCCGCCAATGTTTAATCCGCAGACTTGGTGACAAGCCATTTGAAAGAGTTTTCTCTAAACCAGTCTGCAGGAGGGCCAACTTTGCTCGTGTCTTCCAATCCCACTCAGTCGGAGGATGAACATTCTGTGCAATCATCGATCGACCCAAATGGTAACCAACAACCAGGCAAGAATAAGAAGAAAGGACGTAATAATAATTGTAAGGGTGGGAAGAATAATAATAAACCCAAGGACAATGGTAATAATGAGAGGATGGATAATAATGTTGTTGAGGGCAAGAAAGAAAGGTGTAAGGTGAAATTTACCTGTAAGATTTGTACAAACGATAATCTTACTCATTTATGCCCCAAACTTGCAAAATATGCAAGGCTCTTATCTCTACCACCCGTTGTGCTGACAAATCCTTTTCCACATAACTAGCACATGGCCTTGAGCTCCTCAAATGCCATAAATGTGGCCGGTGGGATTCAAAACCCACTAGCACAAGACAGTGACTGTTTGTGCATCAATATGGTAAATTCCCAGGTTAATGTATCCACCTGATCTCGCGATTACAGTTCTCCACAGACTATACCTGGTCTAGAATCTCCTCTTCCTCCAGAGATGCCCTTGCAAATCAAAAAACAGAGCCACTGCCTCATATTCTAAAAGGATTACTTAAGTGCTCTACCCACAATCCAAATGATAGAGCCACTGAGAATTACTCTATTATTGAGGACCTGGGTCAAACCCCTTCTGCGATGTCAGCCCTGGAGGTACTCCAGACGTGTCCTTCATAGAGGAATGCCTTGCTATCTGTGTTAGGATCACTAGACCCTAGTGGCTCGAAAGTTATCAAGTTTTGTGTCACAGATGTGAAGCCTCGCTTGCCTTACCATGTGGCATTCCAAATCCACATGAGTTACTCGACGTATAACATCAAGCATGCGATTGTTGATGAAGGCGTTGCAACATGTGTGATGTCCCTGATCTATTGGAAAGCTCTCGGCTCTCCGACTCTCTCTAAATATCCGACCATGTTGACTTCTTTTGACGGTCGTTCTTTCCACCCTCACGGTATTCTTCCTGCCTTTCTGGTCTAGTTAGGTGGGAAGAAGGTATAGGTGGATTTCAAGGTGGTTGATGCGCCCCTTGATTATAACTTGTTACTAGGATGCAATTGGACTTATGCTATGACTGTTGTTGTATCGATCGTCTTCCACACTCTTTGTTTCCCTCACGATGGGAAGATTGTGACGGTCAACTAGTTATCCTTTGCGTATGTTAGCCCCAGTGCATTTGTTGGACCATCGATCCCTGTGGTCGACAATTATCAGCTGACATATGAGAATATCGGTGTTGGAATGTATTCATCCCTTATGGGTACCTTCAACTTCATGGCACTGGTTCACGATGTTTACTCCATGTCTAGTAGGCCCATTGCTTCAGAGAGGTTCATTCCTTTCCACACTTCGTATTTTAATGATCCTTGGACCCTACCTTCCTCGACTACATACTTGTACGAATGTACTCGATGCCTTGATACCTACTTTCATCATCAGTAGGATGTCTCACATTTGTTAACGATATACCTCAATGATCGGTAATCAAATGAAGTCTCATTGTGTTCAACCTCAACTCTTGTTTTCACATGATGTAGACTTGCACCTTTGGAGGATTGTGTAGAAGACTTGAAGACATCAATATGTAGCTGCAAGCTTTCCTGAGCTGTTGCTATCCTTTCATTGGACTAGTACCTGTGTGACTTCAGTGATCATGGGAGATCAAATTGTACTCCATTGTATACAGATATCTTCAGATTGATTTTGAGACTAGTTTTATTGTGCCTTGTTCGTGACTATGACAACGTTTGGCATGTAACCACATTTGTATTTGTCTATTCATGGCCATGGACAATGTTTTGGTATATTTTCACATGGATCTGCAGTGTAACTCAAATTGGCAGCCATGTATGCAAAGTCAGTACAGATTGTAATGAACAACTAGTTCTTCCAGCTGGGTCCCCATTACTCAACTTCTGGGTTTTTATAATGTATTTCGACCATCGTATATACTCCTTTGACCTCACACATTGGGGGGCATCTGTTAGAGAAATATTTTCCTCACCCCATGCAATCTTTCACATAAGGCCTTTTTCTATTTCCCTATGTAAACTTGACGTCCCCTTTTGCAAATCCCAAAGATTAAAATACAAATTTTCCACATATACACATCTTTCCTACTATAAAACATGTGTATACTCATGTTGCACCACTACAACTCACGTACATCGAGAAATGTGCCCAAAATTGAAAAATGGTGTCAGATTTCCATGTCACGTCATGAGATTAATGATCCTTGGCCTTTCATATACTAGAAACGTTTTGGCTCGACCTTTCAGTTCCACTTGAAGGCTATAAATGGGCCAAATCCGAGCTATGGAAAATAGGAGAAAGAATTCAACTTTGAGAGCAAAGTTACTCTGGAGGAATTATTCACTTCACATTGAGTCTGCATCCCTTTATCCTTTAAGTCTGAACATAGGGTTCAACCCCCAAGCTCTTCCCTTACTGATTGAGAACTTTGTTGTATCTCTTATATGAGCTTGCCTTTGGTGGAGGATTGAAGTGGTGGAGGCCCATCTGAAAGGAACTTATTTTCTCGGTTTTGAACCATGCCAACATGGAAGTCTATAACTTATTCACTTCTACTTATTATATCTTAATAGAAATACTCTTTTCTTGTCGAATTTATATCTTGAAAATATTTGAATTATTATTCCATGGGTGTATTTGTTATGAATGTTGATGGATTATGCTATTGAATTTGATAACATCATAAATTATCACCATATGCTTGCATTTCTTGGTTGTTGAGGACTAGTTGCAGGTATATTGTTTTGGGTCAAGTGTTTAATGATGGACTTCATCGAACGTCTGGACGAGGTAGGCCTTTTATCTTGTCTTGATAGCATATTTGTTTATATAACATACTTGAGAGTAGAGTTGATTTTTGCAGTCATTTTTGTATGTTATGGTTTACCCCTAGCCATAGAGATATTTTCATTGTAACAACATGAGCCCCAAACAAAACTATGGTTTTTTCATCGACCTTCCCTTAAAAAATTAATCGTCGAGTACTTTATCCTGAAGAAATAGAATAACGGTCATCTATCTCCATCTAATCCATCATAGGTTGACATCTAGATACTCTCTGAAATCTTGTCGTTGGCGCCTTTTGACATATGTGTTCGAGCTATGACACTAAGTGAAGACAACTAGATCATAAAACTCATTTTTTAACCTTTGACTTGGCATTCATCATGGAATTTAATCACGAATTCTAGGCATTCAAAGAATTGATTCGACACCTGAAGTGTTCATATCGACACCTGGGAAACCATCTTGACATATGGATCACACTGCATATAACACTTATACCTGGTTTTCAAGGCTTTAACAAATTTAGCTCTGCATTTTTTTTATCTAGTGGGACATATCCCACATTGCTCGGGAAACAACGGTTTATGGTGTGTATATATATGATGGCTCTCCACTTACATCAACACGTAGAACACTATGAATTCCCCCGTGGGCTCCTCCCTTGTGATTTGGTACTTATTATTGATTTGGCATATGTTTTTTTCGATGATTGGTGTGTGGCATGACTCTAGCCCTCGACGTTTGATGACTTAACCGACAAACCTTTTAATAGGGAAAGCAAAGCTCAGGCAAACAAATGAATTTAGGTGATTTGGTATTTAACTTAAATATTAGTGCTTAGGTCGATACTTGTATTGATATTTATGTCTTGGCCCCTTGTATACATGGATTTTGGCCCCTAGGTCAATAATTTTTATAAAAATTATTAAAACCCTACATAAAAGGCCAAGATTCTAAATTTTTTTATAAAGGCCAAATTTGGCTAAAAACCATTTTTTTTCTCCTGCCATAAGAACACCAAAATCTAATGCAGTGAGCCAAAAGATCCAATATCCTTTCAAAGACACATCTTTCCTTTGACACAATTATAAAAAATTTCATGTGATAACACCAACCACATGGACCAAACAGGTAAGTGCTAGCGATGACATGCGGAAAGGAAGAGAGGACATGTGGCTCCTACAGTGGGTGACACGTGTCACATGTTAATGGGCATGTAGGGTCTTTGAAATGTCTAAATCTAGGTGAAACGTGGCACGTCAAACTTGGGTCCATTTCACCCTGGGTGACGTCAGCGTACCACATCACCCTGGACTAATCTTCTTCTAAGCCCTTCAATCTCACGGTCAAGGTGTGTCCACATGGGCCCTAGATCTACGACCTCCGTTAATTCGTAACTTTGGCATTTGGGGAATTCGTGGTGTGAATTCCTCCTTTCTCTTTGAGTGGTCAGTGTCGGGCTCACCATGGTCTAGATGTAACATTCATGGGAGATATCAAAATGTCCTTAGATCCACGACTCTTATTACTTCATGAATTCATCGTTCGGGGAATTTGTGGTGTGAATTCCTCCTTGCTCTTGTAGTGGTCAGTGTCGATATGACCTTGGCATAAATCCAACGGCTAGGGAATATCCCAAAGGATACCTAGATTGACGGTTCTTCTTACTTCGCAGTTTCGACCTTAAGGGTTTCAGCTTTATGGTCCCTCCACTCTCCCGAAGTAGGACTTCACCGAAGTATCGTGTGTGAGTCCCTCCTCTGGATGATCAAATGGTTAACAGGTGTTCTTAATGAACTCACCATATCCACGGCTCTCATTTTTAACTTTGTCATTCGGGGATTTTGATGTTATAATATCTATGTTCTCTCAAGGTAGGACTTCACCGAAGTTACCTTGACGTAGATCCAATGACCAAGGGGACTCTCGAATATCCTCAAATCGGTGGTTCGCGTTACTTTGCAGCTCCAACCTTGGGTGGTTTTGGCTTGATAAATGGCTAGGACGAAACACTCCAGAGCCACAAACTCTCAAAGTTATGAAACTAGTAAGGCTCATCTCCTTATGGGCTCAGCTCCATCTCCACGTTTCTCTCAACTGAACCTTTAAAGCATTCCTTAAACGCAATCCTTGCAACATGTTTTGCCTCTGTGATCTCACACCTTGAACCATGGAGGAATTTTTCCCGAGTGTCCTTATCTTGCACATGTCTGCTTACACTGAGCATCAGTATATTCCATGTGTCTAGAACTAGTTTTCTTGCCTGCAACATGCATTCGTCCTTTGTAACGTAGCACTATTTTATTCTTTTTCAACCTTGTTAAAAAATTGAAAAAGACAAAAAAATCAAATATTCCAAAAAGAGGGGATGGGATATATAAATTCCTTTTTTCGGAAGCAAGATAGTCACCCTTGGACAAAGCACATCCTTTCATCTATTCGCCAAACATTGGGATCTAGTATGACCTTATAAAGTTGTTCTCACGACAGAGTTATGTCCTCCCTCGTTTGGTTACTCTTCCAAACATATGGAGAGTTTGTGGTACCTCCTGCATCACAGAATTATGTCAATATTACACTACCTTTTTTGAAGAAGTTTATGCTAAAATGGTATGATCTACACCAGGGAAAAAACGCATCACGTTTCTGCTTCTGGCACTTAGTCCGACACTCCTTCCAGTATTTGATCTGGTACCCAATACAACACTTCATCCAGCACTGCGTCTTGCACAAAAATGGTGGGCAATTTGGCGGTTATGGTATTGGCGGCCAGTGGTGGGTGAATTAGGAACATGGGTTTTGTTCATTCTTTTCCCCTCCAGCTACTGAACCTTTGACAACTTAGTTTAAGTTGTTAAGCAGGGTGATTATTGGCTCGCTCTATTTCGGCAGTTAGGGCACCATTAATGTAATTTGCTGAATTTAGAAGTGGTTCGACACTCCTGTGGTCGACCACTTGGTCTGTAAACACTATAAATACCACCGTAGTGGTCAGATAATTGTTAAGGAAGTAGAAGAACCAGTGTGATAGGGACAAACATGTTTTTACTCTATTTTGCCATTTTTCATTGCTAGATTATATAAAAACTACGTTTTTGAGTTTTCATGGTGAAATCAAATTGTTGAGTTTGTGGTGTGCTTTTAGGAAGTGACCACGACTTGCTGGGGGGCCCACCAATAGTCTGGTAACTATTATTTATGTTGTTTATGCGTTTTACAGTTTAGTTGTTCTCTTTATTTCCTATACATGCATTATCATTTTGTTAATTAATTTGTTGTTGTAGTTTAATTGCTTTAACTCTCTTTTGCAGGTTAGTATGAAGGATTGTGTTAGCATGCATTGATCTTGTAGTTAGGAACAAATTTGCAAATTCCTAGACTAACCCCATGTGCATTTAGATGTTATATTGTATCTTATTTTTAGATTGTATCTTATTTATGTTGTTAGAATTAAATTTAAAACATAGTTTTAAATAGAGTAGAACAGAGTTTTAATTTGAGTTTTCTTTAACAAGGATTTGATGGATGGATAGGATTAATTTCAGTTTTTAATTATAGATTGCTTATTTCATTTTTATGTGGATCTTGCTTAATTAGTTGTTTGTTAATGTATTCATTAGTTTACTTTTTAATGTCATGTTTTTATTTCTGTTCTTAAGCATTTTCCTTATTGCAGTTTGAATTGTTAAGATAGATATAACATAGTTTCATTTTATGTAATTTCTTTCCTAGAATTAGATTGCAATTATATTTCTTAGTCAGTGATTGAATTTAGTATGAATTTTTCTTACATAATATAGAAGTACAATTATAATCTCGTTTTATTATTGATGGTTAATAATTCATGAATATGCAGGGTAATTAACATTGTTTCAGTAATGGCTAAATTCTCATTTGATTGTTTAATCCATACCTTTCACTTTTTTATTGAGATCAGTGTTGAGCTTATACCACTTGAATTATCTTTTGTTTTCAAGTGCCATCGAGATATTATAAGACACCGAAGATGTTCACATAACCACCAGCACTATATTTGAGTTTTCATAGATTAAAAGATATAGTTTCTTGCTTTTGTAGATTAGAAGATATAGTTTCTTGCTTTTGTAGATCATAGGATACAGTTTCTTTCTTTCATAGTTTAGAAGATAGTTTTATTGTTGCTGTAGGATAAATAGTCTTTTGCCTTGGTAGATTAAAGAGCAGTTTGCTTATCATATATCAAAAGTTGGTTGTTAGTTCTTCT
>JASDQU010228666.1:0-17225 GCA_032191745.1 Picea mariana | reverse complement strand
AACAAAGGACACAAAAAAATCCATCCATGTATGCATTTATTCTCTACTGTAAATATTTGTTATGTTGTAATAGAACAATTTGAAAATAAAGCAAGGAAACGTATATGAGTCTGCTTCAAAATTTGAGAAAAAAACTGAGTAGAGAACCAATTCCTCCTAACCATAGACATGAACAACCAAGATACTTATTCCTGTCACCTCTGAGCCTAAATCATTATTCCATAGGGACTGAAAATTGTATAACCTTCTCCATGTATCGAACCTAAATCATTATTCCATAGGGACTGAAAATTGTATAACCTTCTCCATGTATCTTAGAGTTTGATTATTTCTCAGAACCATCAAACTCAATTTTTCTCACAAGTACTCAACAATGTCCTACCTCATAACATACTTGTCTTAACTTTGTGCTAGCTTTTTCCCTCACATCCCACACCTTGGTTTTTATTCCTTTTCACTCAACCATGGAATAATTATTTACTCTTTGCAACTGGATTTTCATTGTAATATTATAAAGGACATTTTCTTTCAAAGTAGATAACTTTCTATAGGAATATATATATATATATTCTTACTACAACAAAACTTAATAAAAACAAAGGACACAAAAAAATCCATGTATGCATTTATTCTCTACTGTAAATATTTGTTATGATGTAATAGAACAATTTGAGAATAAAACAGGAAACATATAGGAGTCAATTTGAGAATAAAACAGGAAACATATAGGAGTCAATTTGAGAATAAAACATGAAACATATAGGAGTCTGCTTCAAAATTTGAGAAACAAGTACTCAACAATGTCCTACCTCATAACATACTTGTCCTAACTTTGTGCTAGCTTTTTCCCTCACATCTCACACCTTGGTTTTTATCCCTTTTCACTCACCCATGGAATAATTATTTACTCTTTGCAACTGTATTCTCTAATTAGTTTGTTTCTTTTTAATTAAGATAAATTAAAAATAAGATTTACAAAAATATGCATCATCATCAATGTTTATGATGATATAACTTCACATAAATATTTTCTAATGCTTTCACAACATAAACTATAAAAAAATAAAATGTTTCAATGTTTGTAAACTGAGGGACATTACATGAACAAGGGAGGCTATGATTCCACAAGAGAGAAATGTGAGAGGACGTTAAGGGGGTCCAAAGGATCCAAAGGTTGGAAATAATATTATTTTATTGTAACCCAAAGTACCTTACCTTGACTTATTTAAAATGACAAACCAACCTTGAGATGCATGCTAAGGTAGTTAGGTGGATTTATTTGAGTGTCAAGTGGCAAGATGGGAACATGCAAATATAACCTTGGATTTAGTGGAATTGGACATTCATTCTACCTTATATGTATTTCGATATGGAGGGAGCATCTTGTTGTTGAACCCTATAATAGAAGGTTGATATTCTTGTTGTAAATTCATGTTGAGAAATTAGGTAGTTGGTGTCAACCTATAACACCCAACAAAGAGATTTCCTAGCAAATATGCACTAGAACCTAGGAAATAGGTGAGATAGTCTAATGGACTACATTGTAGATAAGGGGATCCACTTCTCTGAGTTGTGTAGGCTAAAGAGGAAAGAGAGCTGAGGAGTTGGAATGATTGTGAGAGTGACCAGACCATAATAATTTGGGTATTGGGCCAAGTGAGGGAACTGTGGCTAGACATAAAATCACATTTTTCCTCATGGATTCAATAGCCCTAGCTAAGGGGTGGCCTCTTGCAGAAAGAACTAGTAAAACATTATCTATAGTTGGGAGAAACATCCCTCATATGCAGCCAATTAATGATTAATTTTGATAAAGATAAGTGTTACAAATTTCGTGATATAATTGTATTATTTCTATGTATTTTTATGTTTAATTTACTATTATATTTCATATTATATTTAATGATGGGTTTCATTTACAATTGTGTATGTTATTATAAGTAATGCATAAGTTTGCATGCCATGTATGTGCATATTTTTATCATATAAAATAGCATAAGTTTATTATAATATCAAAGTTGGTTATTGAAGAGGAATTTAGTGGGAAAATTGAAGAAATTTTCCATGCCCCGCCATCCTAATAGGCAGAGGGGTGGTTGGGTACATTATAGGAAGAAAAACAAACTTGCAAGGCCATTCTTCCTAAAACTCCATAAAAATATCCCATATGAACAATTGAGAGCGTGAGATTTCATAATGACACGCAAAGCATAACAAATCAATGGTTTGAAAGAAACCTTTTCTTTGGCAATTCTCAAACAACGGTAATTTTTTTCTCAACATGGATATACAAGAGTGGAAAAAGGATCCAAAGATAGCTTTGGAAAAAGGATCGAAAGATAGCTTCGATAAGAAGATTATCCATGGAATCTCAAACTTCAATCCTTCGGTAGCAAGACAATGTGAGCAAATCAATAATAAGTTTAAACCTTAAAAAAGTGCCAATCCTTCTGTGACAAGACAATGTGAGCAAATCAATAACAAGTTTAAACCTTTTTTAAAGTGCAAACGAAAGTAGCAGTTATGAATTTATAAACAAATTTTTGCACTTTAATTCTCTTCTTTACTCGCAAAAGCAAGTTAAATACCAAAAGACAAGCATGAAAATATCCCTTTGTTTCAGCAATGGGCACCATGGCTTGGTTTCTAAAAATATTTAAATTATCCATCTATTGAAGAACTTTGAAAATGATCCTTTTGAACACACATTAAAAGAGTTGAAGCATGCATTAAAAGCAATGCCTAAAGATTGCCTTTGATAGCCATGGCATTAGCTTAAAATATGAAATCAAGTTTGTATGCTTATTGATATATGGAAGCAATGGATCATACTTTGGCTCCCTAAAATTACCCATTTGATAATAACACTTACCCATTTGATAATAACACTTTAATATGATTCATAAAAAGTTTGAGAGCTTAAAATTATCTTATGCTTAAGATTTTTCCATTGCATATCACCATTCTCATAAAAAGCAGAGGAGAAAGCCGGTATTCAAGTTTGTTATGCAAGATGTTTCTGTCAAGGATACAGCTACCGTGTATCCTTGCCTTGGCTTCAAGAGTGAAAGTAAAACTCAAGAAAAAAACAAAGTGCACGTTTTAATGCAATTTGTTCAATACCATCTGAAGATTTCAGCACCTAAACTTTTCTTCTTTTTCACTTTCATGCAAATACACAACTTGTTAAATGCACTGTTGAAACCTGAAAGCCTCCTTTGAATTGGTAAGCATGGGATTGCAAGATTTTTCAAATCCTTCAAGGCATCTAAAGCTTAAACCAGTTAAAAAATTTCCGACATTTGAACTCAAATTTTGCTTCAATTTTATGATGCAAAGAAACCAGAGTTAGAAATAGAAATATGTTTTTCTTTATGATACTCTTTATTCGAGACTATGAAGAGCTACTATGATGCTTGAATTATTTCTAATTTTCTTGGTACTAGTAAGTTTTCTTAAGGGGATGATAGGAATAAGCCAAAAAAGCTACAAGCTGAAAATAAGGTAAACAAGCAACACATGCAAGCTTGTACATCAGAATGGAACCACTAAAAATTGCTCACCATTTCTAACATAAGAACTTTCCCAGTAACCAACTCATTCAAGCAAGAAAATTCCGTCTCAATTACTCAAAAAAGTTTCTTAGATTGAAATCTCTTTTCTCGCAATGAAGTCATGCAAGAAAGCGATTACAAAGATTAAAAATTTATTCAAACTACCAATCAAGAAACTATTTAAGTTTCCTAGGATTTCTCAAATAAGTTCAATATTCAAACCAACCAAGCAACTATTTGAGTTTCCTAGGATTTCTCAAATAAGTTCAAAATTCAAACCATAAGGTAAACTCAACTCCACTCCACTCCACCGATGTTTAACATGTTTGGTATTTTCTATAATAAAACTTATTAGATGGTGATTCTTGGGTTCTTACTTTGTTGGAATAAAATTGTTAAAAGGTAAGCCCTTTGGTTATTGAATTCTCACGAGAGTTCAAGTATGCATGTGTGTAGACACCAAAGTAGTGGTGTATGAGACTCCCTTGTTTGTGGGACAAGGGACCCCCTCCGCCCAGCGATTTGGCTGTAAAGTCTACGGAGGTATACATACCCTACCCCCTCTGGATTTGAACTTGTGATCTCTTAGGAGGAAACACATGTTCTTAACCATTATACCCACTCAAACTGTATTGTAAACCTTCAAATGATTTCACCATCCTTCAAACAAGCATCTAAACAAACTTGTATGTTCAAGCAATGCATTCAAGGAAATTCAAGCATGCAAAAGTTTTTCTGAAAATATTCACTCAATATACATTCAAATGAGCAAGAGACTAAGCATTCAAGAATTTCATAGAAGCTCTCATCAAATTAGTTTCGAGCATGCACTTTATTTGGCAGTGAAATTAAAAGCAAGTTTTATTACCAAGCATGCATCTAGCAATAAAAAACATTAGATCAAATAAGTCAAACAAGCTAAAATCATTAAGTTGTCTTCTTCTTTCGGCAAAGTCATCTTCAAGCCTTGAGATTGAAATACGCAAACATTTTTTTCACTGATTCTTAAAATCTTCAAGCAAATTTAAGAATGCACTCACTAAACTTTTGCAAAGAAGATTCAAAATTAAAACATGCAATTTTTTCTATAGTAAAGAATTAACAAATGAGAGAGACATTATAACACAACACTATTAGATTACTTGATACCTTATACAATACATTTGTGGCTCATTATATAGAGCTCACTGATAGTTATCAAATCTAACTTATTCCAAATATAGGATGAGAGGTTGAGCAAATATTTCAACCATAAACATGAATCTAGGATCTCATAAATCCAACTCCCTAACAAACTCCTAATAATAAGATCACACAACTCACGTAGAGATTTACTCTACTTCTTAATACATCATATTAGATAAGTAAGAATTATATATTCCAACACTCTCCCTTAATGACTACTTATCTAAATATCTTTGTAGTCGTATCTTCATCACTGTCATGGCTTCAATCTTTCACTTGAGCTTGCTTTACTACGGGCTTCATCCTTGAACTTTTTTTGCTTCCTCTTGCACCTTGTACCTGCATATAATTAGTGATGTCCATATAAAACACAATCCATCTACCAGAATACATGGTCATCTACCGCTGTAACCACTAGTTCTCTAGGAATTGTTTTCAACTACATGGTTCATCAATGTTAAAATCTCCCTTAAACATAACTTGGTCCCTCATACTCTAAGACTCACAACTTGGTCTCACACTTTGAGATTCTTCCATCTCACATCCCCACCTTGAATCGAAGTCTCTCGCTTCTTCGATTCATTATCAAGTTTAGGCTACGAGTACACCTGTCACCCCGTACCTCTCACAGTGGTTAACTCCACAACTTGATACAACAACCTCTCTACCTATGAAAGAGTATCACATCCTGTGATCACACGCGCTTTTGCGCTACAACACGTATGCCTATTTATGCCTTACTAACAGGGCTTACAACTAACCTGGGGAATTTAGCTTGCCTATGGCTAAGCATTACAATTTGGACCATAACCTGGGGTGTCGAGTACAACCGATCATGCACCCCCTACAACAATTCAATCAGGTACATAAAATATCAACAATACTCTCACCAATCATATGCCCAATATTACAAGCCCATTACATATGTTCATTTACATCTCATCATCATTCTTGAGCAAGACACACAACCACTTCACACAACTTGAATAACTATCATCACACATTCAAACAAGAAATATAAACACAACTCAATCTCACTTTTGTGACTTAATTTGGAGGATGTGTGAGTCCGACGGAATGAGCATGTACACCTCACTTCATTTCACTATAACACCTCCATGTAATGGCGCCAACAACAACAAACTCCAACAATGGCAGCCTCTCGCTTTACGGCTCCTTTACTCAGCAATTGCAGCTCCTCTCCAAAACTCAAAAAAATGAGTCCTCTGCAATATCATGGACAACAAAACTATGAGTATTTGGTTGCTGACATTCTTTGAGATTTGTCTTGTTCTCCAAAGCAAAGTCCTGTCTTGATTTCCCAACAACAATCCTCCGATCAACACCAAGAAAGCACATGAATATTCCACTAACGCCAAGCAACAAAAGTGTAAACAACTTCCATATCAACGATGCCTGTTTCTAAACATATTTCCACGAGAAAACCTTTGGGCATTTCAAAGGCAAATCGAACTCTAATATACTGACACTTTATCTCGTAGTATGCAGTTGCAGCAATTCCTCCACACAGGCCCCTGAACTTGAGAGGATATATCTCAGAATTGACTACCCATGGGACCGTGCCCATTCCAGGGGAGAAGAATATAATATAGAGAGCCATCCCAACAATGGCCAGGAAACCCAGGCGACTTGGGCATCCTCGAGTGAACCATGGATGATGGTCGAGTTTGTTGCATAGATCATTGGCGGTGGAGTTCGCAATCAAGCAGGCTCCGGGCAGTGGCTGATTTCCTGTGGCAGCACAGAAGCCACAGTCAGGATTGGCTCTCAGGCATCTCATACAGTCCCAGATCCCTGGGGTGGTTGCATAATCTAGGCAAGTATAGTTGGAGTAATGCTGAGTTGTGGCCCTGCTCACCAGAGGTGAGTGGTGCGTGGTCTGATAGAAAACACCGGCCAACATGCTCAGAGCTACAATATATCTGCACAGACTGAATATCACGAGTTTTTTTCCTTCCCACTTTGTCGATCAAATAAATGCTCGCAATGGAACCGGTGGCGTTGAGGCCCGATGTGATGAGAGATAGCAGGAGATGGAAAACGATGGTTGCTACTTCACAAAGAATGGGCACGCAGCACACAACACACACTCAGCGAACACAACTCGTAGCTCCAACGAATTGTTTGGCAATGGCGGCACCTTCCAGTCGATGGCTCCAATCTCACGCTGGCAATCGATATCTGCATACACAACAATCTCACTCAGAAATCAGATTATTCCTCTACTCTTCACATGATCCTGGGCACTTCCATGAGGGAGTCATGCCCAGCCTTAAAGCTTTGATACCAAATTAACAAATGAGAGAGACATTATAACACAACATTATTAGATTACTTGATACCTTATACAATACATTTGTGGCTCATTATATAGAGCTCATTGATAGTTATCAAATCTAACTTATTCCAAATATAGGATGAGAGGTTGAGAAAATATCTCAACTATAAACATGAATCTAGGATCTCATAAATCCAACTCCCTAACAAACTCCTAATAATAAGATCACAAGTTGTTGTTAGAGATTGACTCTACTTCTTAATACATCATATTAGATAAGTAGGAATTATATATTCCAACATAAAG
Organism: Picea mariana; assembly: GCA_032191745.1. NCBI lineage: Eukaryota > Viridiplantae > Streptophyta > Pinopsida > Pinales > Pinaceae > Picea > Picea mariana. The sequence continues at coordinate 9,881 of JASDQU010228666.1, read as the reverse complement.
TTAATTCAAGTATTGAAGTTATTAATATGCATGAATATCATTTTTTTATGTTCTCATGATGAACAATTGTGAGGGGTCACGCGTGCAATCTCTTCTTCGTCAGTGTTCACTGATACAAGCACTCAAAGATGTTAGAGTTAATCTTGCTAATCATGTTTGCTTGTGTGCCAGCTCACTGAGTTAAGTCGTAGTTAGACTTCTGTTTGAGATCACTTCTTTTTTAGTTAATTGCAGAGTAGTTCAGTGATCCGTTGGATCCTTTTGTAGTTTGTGTATTCTATTTAATACAGGGAAGAGCATTGAAGCCTTTGTTGTTGTTTTCCTGCATTTCTGTTTTGCTCTGTCTCTGATTTTATCATGGTATCAGAGCGAGCTCTGTAAGACTCTTCATAGAGCGGAGAGCAGTCCAGTTCGATCCAGGAGAATAGGATAGCCAGCTAGACAGACAGACTGATCCGAGAGAGAGAGTGTGGGGTTTTGGTGTATGCGTAGGTCCAAGATTCAGAGTTCGTTCACTCTCTGCGCATGCAGAATCCACTACCCAATTCTACGATAACCGATACAACGTTCACCGATACAACGTTCAGTATGTAATTCCAAGCACCCGCTATTAAGGGCTTGGAATGTGGAGTTTAATACATAGTTCAGTATGTAATTCCAAGCACCCACTATTAAAGAATTAAACCCATGTTATTCCACTGCGTAAACAGAGATTGTGAAGGGAGAAAAGAGCATAGTTTTACCACAAGAAGAAAGCATTTGTCCGATCCGTCCTCTGGACGATATCTCTTCAAGAAGTTTTGATTGATTGAAGGCCCTTTTGTATCCTTCAATTTCAATTGGGCGAAGATGAGAACTCAGCTTCTCATTCACCATTAAAGAGGAAGGAAGAAGGCAAGATCGCAACAACATTTCATACAAAAAATCGAGGAAAAGGAAAAGAAAATTGATGCCAAAGATTGACATCACAGCGAATAGAACCTGAGATCTCTGCGATTAGTCCAAGGCACGAAGATCACGCTTTCANTTTTTAATTTACAGTTCTGTGATTTTTTTTTTCAAATGGCCGCCTCAAGCAATTTAGGACCAACCCAAGGGCTAGTTCTTGTTGGCAAGAACTATGAGTTTTGGTCCTTGCGTACGAAATCATTCCTCCAAGCTCAGGAAGGACCAACCCAAGGGCTAGTTCTTGTTGGGAAGAACTATGAGTTTTGGTCCTTGCTTACGAAATCATTCCTCCAAGCTCAGGAATGTTGGGAAACTATAAAGAATGGCTTCACAGAGCCAACATCAACAGATTTGGTTACCATGACAATTGCACAGTGAAATATTCTTGCAGAACAGAGGAGGAAAGAGAACAAAGCCAACATCAACAGATTTGGTTACCATGACAAATGCACAGTGAAATATGCTTGCAGAACAGAGGAGGAAAGAGAACAAAGCCAAATTTTGGCTTCAAAATTCTGTAGATGACAACTTCAAGACAAGCGTGGGACATTTTCAATTAATCCTACCAAGGCAATGACAAGGTGAATACAATCAAACTTTAGACCTTAAGAACTCAGTTTGAAACTCTGAAGATGACTAAGATAGAGCATGTAGACCAATTCATGACTAGAGTGATGGGCATTGTTGACTATATCATATTGACTGGTGAACAGATTAAAGATTAGAGGATTGTTGAAAAAGTCCTCCAAAGTTTGCCTAAGAAATTTGAAATGGTTGTAACAACCATTCTTGAATCTAAATATTTGTCGAGCTTCTTCGTTGAAGGAATGATGACCACTGATCTCACATGAAACCAGACTCAACTTGGAAGAAGAGTCTATGGAACATGTTTTCAAGGCCTAAGAAATTTGAAATGGTTGTAACAACCATTCTTGAATCTAAAGATTTGTTTAGCTTCTTCATTGAAGGAATGATGACCACTGATTTCACATGAAACTAGACTCAACTTGGAAGAAGAGTCTATAGAACATGTTTTCAAGAATCATAATTCTTTTAGTAGAGGCAAAGGCAGAGGAAAAAGATGCATAAATAAAAGAGGCAAAGGCAGAGGTAATAGTTAAAATGCAGAAGACATACACACAAAAGATCAAGCGGGACATTCACAACAGTGTAAGGACCAACATAATCAAAGAGGAAGAGGGAGAAAATGGACAGACAAGTCCATAATACAATGTTATTATTGCATAAAATATGGTCACTATGAGAGTGAATGTAGAAAGAAGCAGACAAATGAGAAAAAAGGCAGAACAAATGTCTCTAACAATGAAGGAGAATCATCTGAAGCAATGTTTCTTTCTTGCCATACATCTGAAGAAGGTCACTCCAAGGAACTTTGGTTGCTGGACAACATCTACATCAATCACCTGACATGTAACAAAGATTTAATTTCTTGCATGGATTCTACTATCAAATATGAAATTACATTAGGTGATGATTCTCAAGTAAAATCCCTAGGAAAAGGCATTGTATCGGTTTTAATCAAACAAAATCAAAATAAAAACATACATGATGTATACTATGTACCAAATATAACAAGTGTAGGACAATTGATGGAGCATGGGTATGATGTCTTATTCAAAGGCTCAACATGATTTATTTTGGATAAATAATCCAGTAGGAAACTAATTGCAAAAACTCAAATGACTAAGAATAGGATGTTTCCATTAAATTTGAGTGTCAATTTATCCCAATCATATGCCCAAAATGTCTCAAACATAGATGAGACCCTCTTATGGCATGCTAGGTTTGGTAATCTACCTTTTAAGAGTCTAAGTCTTCTTCAAAAACTTGCAATGGTCAAAGGTCTACCTGTTTTGACTGAACATGACAATCCATGTGAAAGTTGTATACTTGGAAAGCATAAGAGAGACAACTTTCCAACATCCTCCCATAGAACAAAAGAATTTGTAGAATTGGTTCACACAGACCTTTGTGGACCAACGCAAACCCAATCAATTGGTGGTAGTTTTTATTTTTTGACCTTTATTGATGATTTTAGTAGGAAAATATGGATTTATTTTCTTAAAAAAAATCTAATACTTTTTCAAAGTTTAAAGAATTTAAAGCTGAAGAAAAAAAACATAGTGGAAAGTATGTGAAAGTGCTTAGGTTAGACGGGGGAGGAGAATACAAATCAAAGGATTTTGCAGATTCTTGTAAACAACAAGGCATCGTAATGCAGACCACAACAAGATATACTCCACAACATAATGGAGTGGTTGAAAGAAAGAACCAGACCATCATGAACATGGCCATGAGCATGCTTAGAGCGAAGAATCTGTCCAATGATTATTGGGTTGAAGCAGTTGCTTGTTCAGTGTACACCTTGTACAGATCTCCAACAACAAGTGTCAAGGCTAAGGTACCTCAAGAGGCATGGAGTGGCACTAAGATAAATGTGTCCCACTTCAAAAAATTTGGCTACATTGCTTTTACACATATCCCTAAAACACTGAGAAAGAAACTTGATAGTAGGAGTGAAAAATGCATCTTCATAGGATATACTGAACAATCAAAAGCTTACATATTTTATAATCTAGTCACCAAGAAATTTCTAGCGAGCAGGGATGTCAAATTACTTGAGAACAAATTATGGAGTGATCAAGAAAATGTGACATTGGATAGTCATAATCCATTGCAGCAGATTGATGAAAAAACAAAAGGTTCAGAACAAAAAACACAACCACCAAGACTGCCAAGATTACAGGTACAAAGACAACTAGAACACTCTCGAAATGGTTCTTCTTCTAGCAGTGAATAATCCTCTTCAACAGAAAATGAACGAACAAAAAGCATAAGGGAAATTTATCAATGGAACAATGACTTTGAACAACAAGGTCATTTTTCCTTTATGTCTTGTCATCCAACCTTCTTTGAAGAAGCAATGAAAGAAGAACATTGGGTAGAAGCCATTAATGAGGAAATTGAATCCATAGAAAGGAACAAGACTTGGGATTTTGTTGATCTACCAGCAGACAAATCCAACATAGGAGTTAAGTGGGTTCACAAAACAAATCTTAATGAAAAATGAGAGATTGAGAAGGATAAGGCAAGGATGGTTGCCAAAGGTTTCTCTCAGTAGTCTAACATAAACTACAATGAAACATTTGATCCTGTAGCAAGGTTAGATACAATAAGAACCATTTTAGCCATTGTATCTCAGAAAAAATGGCAAGTCTTTTAGTTAGATATAAAGTCAGCCTTCTTGAATGACATTCTACAAGAAGAAGTGAATGTGGATCATCGACCTGGTTTTCAAGTCAAAGGACAAGAGTACAAAGTGTGTAAGTTCAAGAAACCCTTATATGGCTTGAATCAAGCTCCAAGAGCTTGGTACACTTGGATTGACTCCTATCTAATCAAGAATAGATTTAGTAGGAGCAGTAATGAGCCAATACTGTATACAAAATCAGATCATGAAGGTAAACTTCTCATTGTATGCCTTAATGTTGATGATATGATTTATACATGTAATCTGATGTTAGAAGAATTTAAAGCTGCCATGAAAACAAAGTTTGAGATGACTAATCTTGAACCCATGAAATAGTTTTTGGGAATTGAAGTTGAACAATCTTCTTAAGGTATTTGTTTCTGTCAACAAAAGTATGTTACATACATTCTGAAAATATTTAGAATGGATAAATGAAAGCTAGCTAAAAATCATATTACATTAGGAACTAAATTGAGCAAACAAGATGAAGGCTCAACAATTAATCCTACTTTACATAAGTGATTGGTAGGATGTCTCATGTACCTTACAACAACTAGACTCGATATAATGTTTGCAGCAAGTTTTGTTTCCATATTTATGCAATTCCCCAAGGATTCTCACTGGAAAGTTGGAAAAACAATACTAAGATATGTTGTAGGGACAATCAACTATGGCTTATGGTACACAACTTCTGAATATCATTCACTTGCAGGGTACACAGACAATGATTTTGCAGGCAACATTGATGATAGGAAAAACACATTTGGTTACACTTTTCATTTGGGTACTAATATGATTTCATGGGCATCAAAGAAACAACCCATAGTTGCAATATTTTCCACAGAGGCAGAGTATGTAGCTGCAACTTCAACATCATGTCAAGTTGTATGGCTGAGAAGAATTTTAAATGATTTGGCACATATGGAAAATAAGCCAACTCCTATTTTTTGTGAAACTCAACCATTGCATTTTCAAAGAATCACATGTTTCATAAGAAAAGAAAGCACATTGACACTCACTTTCACTTCATCCGAGAGATTGTCAATAATGAAGATATTTCTATTCAATTTTGTGAATCTAGAGATCAACTAGCAAACATTTTAAATAAACCACTTGGAAAAATTGCTTTTGAATTTCAAAGACAACCCGTCGGCATTGTAAGTGTCGATGAATGTAATAGATGAGATTAAAGGGGGAGTGTTAGAATTAATCTTGCTAATCATGTTTGCTTGTCTACCAACTCACCGAGTTAAGTTGTAGTTAGACTTATGTTTGAGATCAGTTCTGTTTTAGTTAACTGCAGAGTAGTTCAACGATTCGTTGGATCATTTTGTAATTTGTATATTCTATTTAATACAAAGAAGGGAATTGAAGCCGCTATTGTTGTTTTCATGCATTTCTGGTTTGCTCTATCTCTGATTTTATCAAAAGAGATAAAGAGTATTGTTCAAGCAAATCCTCCAAGAAAACATTAAAGCGATAGGTATTTTAATGGATTTACATGCAATCTTCTACCACAATATTCATTTAGAAAAAAATCAAGATTTTTTTTTTCAACAATGTCTTCTTCAAGCAAGTACAAAAATTGAATCACATGCAACCTGTTTTTTTATAATACTTGTGATTTTTATTTAAGAGTAAAGACCAGCAAGGATTGAAATATGAAATTTGTTCTTGTCGGAGGAAGTTAAATCTTGGGAAATAAAAAGAATGAGTGAAATCTTGAGAAAACACAAAGGATTTTATGTCGTCAAAACTTATTACCAAATATTGAAATTCTCCTTACTCTGGGACACTAAAAATTAGTGACGAAAAATGAGAAACCAAGACAACAATTCTAATGTCGTATAGAACTCTCCCAGTGATTACCATGTAAAATGATTTCCTACATATGATTTAAGGTCTTGGAACCTCAACGTTTTGATCCCACGAAGGTATACACTCTACTTAAAGGTGAAAATAGTGTGTTTGATGGTGAAGCTTGTCTAACAAACCTTGAGAACTAAAAACACAATGAGAGAGATGCAATATGAATTACCTTAGCCTTCCAATTGATTCCAAGGAAGACAACATTGTTTCAGAGCTTATAGGGTCATATGCGTCACTCCAAGGAAAATAAAATTTCTATCTAGAATTTAAAAAGAGCTACCAAAACTTGAAACCTACAAATTAATGTCAATGGAGCAATAAAATAGAAATAAAATGGAGCATTAGGGTGATGGAAAATTGCTACTCTCCAATGCTTGTCTGACATCCAAAGTGAGCGATGGGAATCTATTTTCCTCATTTTCTAGGTTTATACGCTTATTTATATTCGAAGTGAGTAACTGGAAAATTTCTTCCTTCAATCATTGAGCTAGAGATGAAGACTAACCCAATCACTCCATTGAGAGCCTTGCTTCCCTCCAAACCCAGTAGTTTGTCTTGGGAATCTTTATTGCGTGCCTATTTTCTGAAATAGTAAGAAGAATTAGAATCATATTTACTTGAAATAAGAATTTCACCCACCTTTAGTACTTCAACTCAAATTTTGGCTCAAGAGGGTTCTTGACCTCACTGATTTAGATTAATTTGGATCTTCCCTAGGCTATGGATTTCACAGGACCTCGAGTGTCATGGAACTAAGAGTCCTACTCGAAACATCAAGTTTCATCATCTCTTGGTCGTGCAACACCACAATGTCTCAGATGTAGTGGTGTGGCCAACCCACGTCTCACTGCGCTCAGACTACACATATAATGTCTCTCACCACTCATTTTTCTTAAAAAAACAGATAGTGTACGTCTATGCTTACACAATTAACACTTTTATTATACAATTTATGTTGAATGTATATTTCGTAAGAACATTTAATGTTTCTAACTTCAGTCACGGGTTTACCATGACAATGTTTTTATTATTTGAAGCATCGTTGCAAGTCTTTTCTTTTACAATACCTCTTGTCAACATCAAATTGGATATTCTCCTAATTACAGATATTGTATACTAGCTTATTATCTTTTTGTTTATTATAATCATGTTCTTATCATATTTCCAACTTATTCATCTATCATCACATGGCAATGTAGTCTTGCAGGAGTGTAATACAATTTTACAAGTTGGGGAAACTTCATACATTCTACAGGTAAATCCTATGTTTGCATTATTATAAACCTCTTAATTTTTGGTCATTAATTAGTTAATTTTCATAAGAAAAAAAAAGTGTTTTTAGTCATTAATTAGTTAATTCTCATAAGAAAAAAAAGTGTGCGTAAGAAAAAAAAGTGTCTGTGTGTATACACACACTTTGGATATGGGTTTTAATCCACATCCCTAAGTTAATTTATAACTTATAACTAAAATATTATTATAACCATGTAATATTTATGGTGGTGGATCAGATCCACGATTTCCCTTTTATTATCAAACGTTTTCACCATGTTGTCACAACCCAAGACAACCCGAGCCCTCTAGCTTTAGGTCTACACGACCCATCATATTAAAGTCTACATATCACGATTGTCACCGGGTATGCGCCAATCAAAGTAAATGTTTGTAATGAATCACCAACTTAATTATTTGTTAATATCGATTATACAGAGTATTAGGTTGGTAATTATCCACATTGGTAAAGTCTAAGCAGGCCACGACTTTGCGCCATTACTCCCTTTCGTTTGTCACACTATGCTCGCTTAACCAAAGAGAATTAAGGTAAAAAGAGACTTTGGTTACTAGTATGCAATCTTTGGTATTATTTTTACATTGTTCAATATCATTCTAACACGGTTCTATTACATATTTTATGCGTAGTTATTTTCAAACCCTTGATGTGATAATGGAAACGATGGCCACTATAATCCAAGTACCATAACCATATAATCTTTTGTCATTTAGATATTATCCTTGAGAAAAAAAGGTACTGAAACCCCGTTTTCAGAAGTGTAGTCTCATATTCATTTCTCCTTGCATCTATGTGTAAGTACAATTATTTGAACCTCACAGGCTAATCATGAAAATGGTTGAATCGATATGGATACCAATGTTGTGTGAAAACTTCTCGGTACATATTTGGATTTTCATTGTTGTTTTCTTCTTGTTGGAGAACATATTTAATTCGGATGACCCAAGGATGCCTTTCATTTATGAACATGTTCATGAAGCTTATATTGGAGATTTGGCTAAGACAATGGACATTATCTGATAGATTCATTCGCTGAACAAATTGCCAAGCTTCTATGACATATGGATGGATTGCACTTGGATTTAAATCAAACTTTCGCCACCAAGATTCAAGCCATTTTGGTTCAGGATTTGTGTTGTTCCTGAAATTGCTTGAAAATTTTATCATACAATAGTAATATTTATACCTGTCGCTCCATAAACATATGTGGTCCCACATAGCTTTATATTGGTGATAATTGATTTGAAAAAATCCTTTGGGAAGGATCCTGTTGTAATGATCCCAAGCCAAATCTTTTCTTGGAATCACTAACTACTACTGATCTATTGATGTGCAGGTATTTATTGAGTTATTAAGTGCATACAAGATTCATCAACACATGAAGATCACAATGTATTCATGTAGCGTTCCCAAGGCCGAGCCCCGTTGTAAACCATGTTCTGAAAGGAATTGTAATTATGTTTTATAGGCTGGTGAGCCAAGTTTTTTATAAGCTGGAGGCTTATGTGTTTGTTAGGCCAGGGAGCCTGAGTGTGGAAGGCCAAGAGCCTGCTATTGTATATGTAATCACGCAGAACAATTAATAAAATATAAACACCGCCATGTGCAGACCGACCACAATGAATGAGTGAAGGGGGACTAAGCATCCATAGAGTGGGCAAGGAATTAGGCGTTGGAAGGTGAGAAAAAGGGGCTTAATCCTGGGAATAATAATATTTAATATTATTCCAAAAGAACAAGTGCATTTTATGTTTTTACTTTTATCCTAAGTACCTGGCAAGGGGAAAGCATGCAAAGGGGATGCATGTTGATGGAACGCATGCAGTTCCAAGGGTGACAAGTGTCCACCCTGGTGCATGCAAATAAAAAAAAGTTGAGATGAGCCATGAGAGCTCTCGCTCTCTCTCCTCCATTCCACCCGACTACCTGAGCGGGGAGGGAGCGTTGGACAGTAGGACCGACCCAACCACTACAAGAATACCTCATGTGTTCCGGAGAGTCGGGAATCCCGTGTTGTCTTTGATAGTCCGTGCACATCCTCTGTCCGATTGATCGAACCTATGCGTGGAGGCTCTGTTCCGAAGCCGTGACCCTGAACCATTCCGCCATTGTTGAACTAGTTGGAAAGCCTGTGTTTGGCTCTGTTAATCTGGGTACACCTCTATTCTGTGAGCCGAGAAGCCTGTGTTTGTTTCTGAAGAATCGGTCTCACCCTCCGTTCTGAGTCGTGGAGTCTGCATCAACCCCTGCGGGAATTACTCATCATGCATTCCTGTGAACCATCACTGTGAGGCCTCGATCCATTGTTGAGCCTGTTTGAGAGGCCGTGTTTGTATTTCTAGTTGGCTATGGTGACCACGCAGAGATGGACTGCATGTGGCTTTATGGCCAGTGCGAGTTGTAATTGAGCCCGTGTGTGATCTCTCTCTAGGCGAGGGAGGTGGATGTTGTTGGAAGAGGTTTCTTCCAGAGAGTGTCCAGCACCAGCTTCAGGCTCTGAGA
>JASDQU010228665.1:3509-20735 GCA_032191745.1 Picea mariana | reverse complement strand
TAAAGACGCCGGAATACGTCTCTACCCTGAAAAAAAAATACCCACAATTTCTGCCAAGGAAAGTGCTCTGATACCACTTGCAAGATACCAGATATATAAAATATGCAGAACATAAACGAAATGCTAGAAATAACAGAATAACAGTAAAATATCCAGCATAATCTTCGCAATACACAGAAATGATATACGAAATAGCAACAGAAATAACACTTGAACAAAAATAGCACTTGATTCAGATAGCAATGTTCATAGGCCTCTTCGAGGGGGCAACCTCCAATCGAGTAGCGCTCTGTTACAATAATATCCAAGCTAGGGTTCTCATACCCTCGACTCCTATTTACACTAAAAAGAAGCATCTAGAGGAAGGTCCTTCTAGAAGCGGAAGCTTCTATTAGGTCTTCTTACATCCGCCTAATTCTCTTTTATTGAAAGGTCTTATTAATATTGACCTTTATTACATCCGAACACATTAATCTACCCATGTGCGGGTTAGGACCTTAACAGGCTGCCAATAGAATTACACTACATATCCATGTAAAAATATACCAAACAATTGTTCATGGCCATGAATAGGAAAATATAAGTACGGTTACATGCCAAAAATTGTCATAGTCAGAAACAAGGACCAATAGAACCAATCTCAAAACCAATCTGAAGATATATGTATAGAATGGAGTACAATCTGATCTCCCATGATCATTGAATTCATATAGGTACTGGTCCAATGAAAAGGAAGCAACAAATCAGGAAAGTTATGGCTACATACTGATGTCTTCAAGTCTTCTGTACAATCTGCCAAGGGTGCAAGTCTACATCATGTGAATAAAGGAGTTGAGGTCAAACATAATGAGACATCGTTTGATTTTTGTTCATTGAGGTATATCGTTAACAAACACGAGACAACCTACCGATAATGAAAGTAGGTATCAAGGCACTGAGTACAATCTTACAAGTGTGAATAAAGGATTTGGTGCCGAACACCTGAAGAATCCACCGTTCAGGAGACATTGATGTATTCTCAACTGTCGATGATGAGAGAACCTGCTACTAATGACTGCAAGACTCAAGGTACTCATAAGAATCTAGGTCTCGTTTCCTTAATAAATGAGTTGAATTCGATGGAAGGAGACCCACTGAAAGGAGAGAATTAAGGCATCTCTCATTAGTCAGCATGAGGTACAAAGCAGGAGCTTCATGATTCGGAGGAAATCGGGCGAAGAACATGTTCATGAACCAACGACCCTGTGTGTATTTCGCGTGTGCCAAGTGCAAGCGATACATGAAAAATACCCTATGAATAACAACCAATGATGAAAACTGCTGGCAAAGGTGAGGAAAACACCAATAAGGATAATGACATATAAGACACTGCACGAATCCCAATGTGTGAATAGATGTCTTGCCATCGAACACAAGGGAAACCACCCAGTCAATGACCAATGATGAAGTGTCAACTACTAGGTTCAAGGTTACCCACCAATGATGAAAGTAGGACTAGGGTACATGATAGGACTACAATATCATGTGATTCTGCGACAAACCGAGGGTATGGCCGACATGGAAAGTCGAGAGTTCTGAGAAGTGGCTGACACAGGTTGATAGACTTCCTTTGAACAAGAGCATGAGACATATGGAAGACTCAGGAAACATAGACTCAATGATGAAACCATGAGATGCAGGAGGCATCAATCAAGTTCTCCATAGGGACTAGAAGAGTAACCATTTGGTAGAGAAGATTCTGTAATGAGCTCATAATCCTAAGGCCATGCTAATCCAAAAATTATGATAATGAATGGACTCAAATAACTTTTTTCTCTGTTCAAAGGCAACACGAATTCTACCAATATAAGATAATACTCCCTTTCCACCTGTTGTTTTTTGTTTTTCATAACAAATGAATGCTATGATATAGAGGAGGAAATGAGTGTCGCAAGTAAGCAAAACTAGTTCCAACAGTGGAACATACTTATGCTCAATGAAAGGAGATGCATGCAGGAGATGGACACTTAGGGGAAGGTTCCCTCATAGGTACAGGGTGTCAAATTGTGAAGGATATAAACGAGGCTCTACTTCATTGAAGATGAAAAAACTACCGAGGCAAACGGTTTATAATGCAAAGCGAGAATCAGATATATGCTCAATACTACAAGAAAGGGAATGAGATGCAATCACAACTTAACGAAATTTCCTTTTTTATGTCATTTAGTCTACTTGGTGTGAAAGAGGGATAAACTTGTGCCAAATAGACGTCCTTTCAAATCCAATTTACGAGTGTGAAAGAGACAAATTTCATTCAACAATCTTTTCACTTTTTGAAGATGAGTTGGAAAAGAGCTTAAACTAAACTCGGTTGGGAGTCCTCTAGGTATAAGGAAACATGTTTATGAGTGAGAAATGAGGCTCAACATAAAGTGATTTACTAGCTATAAGGGACTCCCGGTCCTAGGAAAAATCTCTACATGGGAACCAAATGCAGTGGAGGATCTAACCAGGGAATCCATATTCAGTAAGTCTCTACCACTTGATAACGACACTATTTATAGCAAATGGAAGGTTTTGTGTCATAACAAGTGGGTTCGTACCTCAGGTATAAAAAATGACAGTTATAGGATAATGCGAAAATGCATGATGGAATGGATACCTATCCTATATGTTGGGTGGTCAAAATACTTGCCCATGGTGACGTACAACCGACATAACATTTAAATCTGCAAGAATCCCTGGTGAAAACTACAAAAAACCAACTCAATCCACTTCCGTATTAGTCCATTAGGAGAAAAAATGACTCAAAACTATAGAAAGTGGGTAAAAAATGTTATAAATAGTAACAAAAACCAAAAATTACTATGTCATTTTGTTTTTTTACCCAAATAGTGAAAATTGGACCAAAATACCTCCAAGATTCAACTGGTGATTGCGGGAGCATCAAGCAACGAAATCAAAAACCATCTGGGCTGGGTAATTCCTCTTCACCTCTTCTTCATTTCCAGTGGATTAAATTTTTAAATTAGGTTTCAAATTTTGAGAAATTATGGCGTAAATTGTGTAATTCAGTGTACACGGGTTGTCCCTTATCAGGTCGCGTATACAATGGGTTATACACACCTATGCAAAGTACAGGGTGCATAAAACCATCCCTATATGTGACTGTAAGTGAAGCCGCTTGCATACAAGCACAAAATCAATCATTTCTATGGCTGCTAATGCAAATTTTGACTTTTCTTTGGCAGGATGGTACTTGAATGGAGGGAAAGAGAGCACAAGGAGGTTGATGCTTCTATGGATAGAGATCTGGGGGCCCAAATGGCCTTGAGGAGATGTGGCTTATATAAATTTTGGGCACTCAAAGGGATGAGTGCTTGGGTGAGTTTGCTTTAGATGCTTGTGAGTTACTGTGACCCTCAGAGTGAAAGATTCAATCTCGATGGACAACCATTGAGAATTGAAGTAGAGGATATCTACTTTTTGATTGGACTATCACATCATGGTGAGTTCATAAACCTAAAACCATGGGGAGCAGGGAGTGGAATAAAAATAGAGGAGTATATAGACGCACACTGTGTAGAAGGGACTCCTAAAGTCGAGAGTCAACTCCCCATCCGGGCGATAAATAATATCGGCCTCAATATTATTGTCCTCATATTGACCAAGATCACAGGTTCAGATTCGTTGCACCAGGCATCGAGGCCACTCATGTTATATGCAGTAGAGTGCTTGAGACCCACAGTATATGACTGTTGTACCTCACTACTGGAAAATATGAAGAGCTAGTTGATAGAGTGAAAATAGGGGAGTAAGAGGAATTTTGGGTTTGCCTCTATCTTATGTAGTTTCTTCTTCAAGTGGGTTCTAGGTTTGGGACCTAGAGTCAATATTCTTCCGAGAGGACCTCGCGATCCAACCATGGAATTATGGACCGAGGTAATGAGGCAGCAGGGGGGAGGTAGGGTGCCCACACCCTACAACGAGGATTTCTTCTACTAGTGGAAGCAACATGTCATTTCTCTAGATGACTATCCCTATGTAGGGATCAACTTCAAAGGGGATCCAAACATGCCACTCCCACCAAGGACCACCTTTGGGGACATAAGTAAGTCAAATGTTTTTAAATATTTCATTTTTTTCTATTTTTGTATAGTAGAAAAAAATATTTTTGGATGATGCTTAAGTACTAACTAGATGCTTGTGTAATGCAGACATGGGTCTGCGACGACTAGAAGGGAATCCTTGACATCAGCGGAGGAACCAAGGAGATGAGGCATCGGGAGGAGAAGCTGAGAGAGTCCTATAAAATGTGCAGGGAAACCTGTCTCGTTTGACTCATAGGATTCCCATGGTTCAGGTAGAGGATCTGTCGAAAGCCATGCAGCGGCAAGTGGTTGGTGTGCCTAGAGCTTGGGTGCGACTCTTTCGGCGTCTCACAAATTTTGTAGTTTGTTACCATGATGCACTTCTGGTGCCAAAAGCGTAGATGTCATGGATATTGTAGTATTTATTGTATATGTGTATTGAGGCTATTAGCCCCAATTTTGTACTATAAACACCATATTTTTTGAAATATATATAAAACATGGATCTTTGGATTTACTTACATTTACAATGTGTACATTGATGATATGGTTTCTTTTCTTTAGTTATGTGACAAATACCAATCTAAAATGAAATTATCATAAGCATTGGATACATGATTAAAACTTCTAGGAATTTGATAATAAGTAATAAAATCAAACTGTCATTCTAAAAGACGTACCCGTAGGAATCATCAGAGTAAAGTAGGATCACACACGCGGTAATTGTCGTTCAAATGACATACTACTAATTGGGAATCCAGGTGAATTACTAATAAGAGAATACCATGTGAGATAGCATTGCACAAAAGTCTTATAATGACGCTATATTTTGTTTTGGACTAATCATGAAGTGCAGACACAAAAATATCTCCCTAGTTTCAACTTGAAACTAGAACAAAACAAGACAAAATATAAAACTTTCCCTAAGTTTTAATTATCAAGCATACTAACTAACAAGAGATAAATGACATACCTTTGAAATGTTGTTTGTCCTCGCTAGTGTCATCGTCACTCCTTTCCAAGGCTTATGGGATGTTGAACCTATAAAAATACACAATCCAACGAAGTGAAAGAAACAACATATACTCAACAAAACCTATGTATGTGATCAAGGAGTAATACAATAAAATAAGAACAATTTTATGGGAAAGAAATATATTGTTGTATTAGAAATATGAAAAGGAGAATACAACCAATGCCTTGATGTTGTCGGGTCCCTTCCAACAATTACTTTATTCCCACAAACTTCTTTCTCCATGGATTCTAATATCAACAATCTATCTTGACAAAGAAAATAGCAAAGCTACAAAAATTACTCAAGCTCACACCAAAATCTATCCAACTAAATCCAAGCTACAAAACAACTAACTTTCTCCATGAGAGCTCCTCTCTTTTTATAAGCTGAAGGGAATAGGGTGAGGAGGTTAATATGATCCCACTAAATCAGAAAATCAAGTAATATCCAAACCGATCGGAGGCCACCTCACCACAGAAGCTTATCTTTCTAGAAGCATCGAGAAGATGCTAGTTTTTCCCACGTACAAAAATTGTCACACCCCTATAACTGAGCAGAGTGCGATGACGTCGCAGGACAAGTTTAGTACATAAATCAATGATCTGGGATCATCGCAGCCATAGAACTGAGCAGGGTGTGATGATCCTCCTTAATAGGGATTTTACAAAGGAAAAGACAAATTTTTCTCTCAGGCAAAGTTCTTCTCCCTTCTTTCCTCAAGAATTCAAGCCATTGATACTTCTAAAGACAAAGGATAGGATTACATAATTAACAATCATATGGGCGGCGAGAATAATGTGTAACAGAGAACCCCCCAAAGTATGAAGTTAGAACAGAGTGATAGCTGAAATACTTTGTCGAGTGTGTGTACGGAACAAGGAACATGCCGGTTGGAAACCTGCCAACACATAAGGAAATACAGTACAATAATATATTATCACTGAGGTAGGCATTCCCATACTCAAAATAAAAGTGAATCAAAGAATAAAAACCAACATGCAAAGATCGATCTCAAGTAAGACAGGTCATGGCCACCAAACATACACCATACATCCATGCCGTTATGACTCAAATATGAACATAGCCACCAAAAATACACCATGGATATATGTGTTAAAGACTCAAATTTGAACATAGCCAAGAGACATAGACTATGGATCTATGCCACAGTATAATTTGAATATACTCCAATGCAACTAAAATCTATGAGAAAAGATCCACGGTCTTCATATCCATCACTCTATAGTACAAATCTAACCATGCAAATACATGTGTTGAAGTCGAGCATGGTATAAACCACTTGATTACTGGTCATTAGTGTATATCGTTAACAAGTGCGAGGTAAATCACCATTAATGTCAATGAAACCTAAGGTACTCTAGTACAATCCAACGAATGTGAATAAATGAGATGAAGTTGAACACTCGGTGAAATATCTCGATCAGGGGTCAAAAATGAAAACCCACTGTCGAAAGAGAGAAAACGTGCCATTGAGGCATGCAAATTCCAAGGTACCAATTAGTTTCTAAGTCTAATTCCTGGATAATTAGTTGAAGTCGATAGGAAAAGACTCGTCATAGGAAGGCCTTAATGTATCCTCCATCAATGATACGCAACTGGTAAAAATATTTGAAGTAGATTAGAGTAACAAGTGATTCAGGACTAACTTAGGGATGGCCGACGCAATAGAAGGCTTAAGGACTGCAGAAATGGCCGACGCAATAGAAGGATTTCTAGGTTGCAATTGTCTTTTAACATATTGAAGACACAACATCTCTCTTGGAAAAACTGACTCAATAACAGGGATCACAGACCAATTTATAATCTTATAAAGGATTATGATCATGAGACAAGCGTATTTTCCAACCTAGAGATAAAGCGAGTGAAAGGGTGTCATGTTCAAAAGAAAATCTTCCATAGAATACAGGTTTAGATACATTTCTCTCCCAATTTCCCCCCACCATTTCTGGTGAGTACCTCATTTTTTTTACACAAGCTTGAGGAGAATAACATATGCTTGAACTGTAAGCTCATCCTTAGGATGAGTCCCTCAGATTATGTTTAACGAACCTTAGGAAGGAGTGGTTCGATCCCATATGGGCATTTCGATGTTTGTTTTACGAGTCCAAAGAAAGTAAACTTAGTGGTTTTTCATATTTAGAGAGTCTGAAAAACACTTAAAGGAAACTCTAAAATGTCATTTTTCGTAAAATAGTCTGGTGAGACTGAAAAAGAGATAAAATACCACTCAAAAAAAGTTTTCTTCAAATACTTTAACGAGCGTGAAAAGAACAAGATCACTCAACAATATTTTCATGTTTAGAGAGTCTGAAAAGAGCTTAAAGGGAACTCCAAGGGGTTCCTTTTTTGTATAACCATTACGAGTCTGAAAAAGTGATAAAAGTTTACTTTATTACATTCTTAGGTATTTATGAGTATGAGAAAGAACAAAGACTGAGCTCGGGATTTTTCATTTTTACGCAATCTTAAAACAAAACAAAAATAATGCTTGGGATAGATTTTATTTTTACAGAAGCTTAAAACTAAACAAAACTATGCTTGGACCTGGTTTCATTTTTACACAATATTGAACTAGAGGAAACTATGTTTGAGGTAGGTGATTTCATTTTTACACAAGATTGAACCAAACAAAAGTATGCTTATGACTTCCCAACACAGAATCTAGGGATGGTTGGTACTTAGCCCCCAACGTAAGAAGCGAGCAGCTCTAACTTCAGCTTGAAGTCCAGAGGCTGAAAGCATTTCCATCCAAGCTTTGGTTCATCCAACGACACAGGAGGATGAAAATAATCTTAAAATACTATACATAACGAAGTACTTGACCAAATCAAAGAGGGGGAAAATCTATTTCATTTTTTAACAAGCTTGACATAGGAACAAGAACTATTCTCGCGAATCTAGGTTTAATCCCCGGACCTCCATTTCATTTTTTAACGAGATTGACACAGAAAAAATAACTATGCTCCTAAGCTTTGTTTCATTTTTTAACGAGGTTGCTACAGAGATGCGAAAACTATCTTTGTAGATGGTTTCATTTTTTAACGAGCTTGAAATCAGAAAACCATGCTAAAAAATGGTTTCATATTTTAATGAGCTTGAAATCAGGAAACCATGCTCAAAACTGGTTTCATTTTTTAATGAGCTTGAAATCAGGAAACCATGCTCAAAGCTGGTTTCATTTTTTAATGATATCGAAATCAGNTAATGAACTTGAAATTAGGAAACCATGCTCAAAGCTGGTTTCATTTTTTAATGACCTTGAAATCAGGAAACCATGCTCAAGGCTAGTTTCATTTTTTAATGATCTTGAAATCAGGAAACCAAGCTCAAAGCTGGTTTCATTTTTTAATGAGCTTGAAATCAAGAAACCATGCTAAAAAGACTCTTCTTGATCATGGATTCCAAGAGGACAATTCTTCGGAAGGACACCATGTTAAGGGACAAAAATCTATCACTGCTTCTAAGAGATCTTCACTAGATGAAAGAAACACACTCTGGAAGGAACACATGTTGAGGGTCGTGATAGGGGGAAAGAGATCAAGCTCCAATATCCATACCAAAGAGATTACCATGTCAACTACCAGATCCAATTCATAAGGGAGTGAGCTTATAGTGAGAGGCTCATCTGCAATGACAGTTGAAGGCATGGGAGGCAACCCCACATAATTGATTTGTGGCAGGGGAGATATTGTCTGCATATAAGAACCATTTAGGGAGGTCATCGAGTTTATGGTCAAGTTAGGGCCAATGAATGAAAGTTGATCAATAGTCACAATTATTCCATTGTGAGGGAAATATATCACACGAAAAAGAGTGGACATGATAGCTTTCATGACATAGACTTAATATCGCCCAAGGAGTAAATCGAAATACAAGGGGTCTTGGACTACCATAACATCAATAAAGATAGTTTTCCCTCCAAAATTTATAGGAAACTGAGTAATGAGTTCTTCTATTAAAATCTAACAGATTCTGTATAATTGGTGCAAGTTGAGGATGACCCAAATATTTCTGAGAAATAAAGGAAAAAATACTAACAAACGCACCTTGATCTATCAATGTATGAGGAATGTCCTGACCACAAACATGTATGGTGATCTTGAAAGGAATGTGAGAGGGAAGACAAGGTCCAGTTAGCACACCCCTATAAAAAATGATGATCTCATTACTTGGAGGGGGTTCCACAAGAGAAGAAGGAATCCCCCCTAGAACGATAGATTATGTATCAACAAGAAAAATGTGGGCAGTATCGGATTTACTCTCTAGTGGGAGAGTAGGATCGACCGATGACGAGATCAGATCGACCACTTGAGTTGTATTCTCCAAGGGGAGAATGGGGTCGACGACTACAAACGGATCAACCGCTTGGGTTTTACTCTCTAACGGGAGAGTGGGATTGACCAATGATGGGATTGGATCGACCTCTTTTTCAACTGATTCAACTAAGGACATGAACAAATTGACTACCCGATCAACCAGACTGACCAACAAAGGGACTAGATTGATCATTCCATCAACTACAGGTGGGTCGAGAGTAAGTTTACGATAAGCAACTGGAAGTTGAGGTTGGGAAACAATCATGTCTTCCAGTAATTTTGAGGCTTTGTCCATACATGGGCAAAGGTGAGTTTGGTTATTCCCTTCGCATAACCTACATGGGAACTTGACTCTACTTTTCTTCTTCCTAACAGTATCTTGACTAGTTGACGAGAGGTCATCGACATGTTGTTCAGAGGTTGAAGACATGGGTTGGAGAAGGTTTGTAGACCATTCTTATATAACCTTGGATAGACCAAGGAAATCCTTAATAATATGGCTACCCTTACAAATATTGTAAGGGTACTTGGGCTTACGGGTTGTTTGGGTGATCTCGACATCATCAACACTCCCAACAGAATTATCAGTAACTGGTGGTTTTGCAACATGTTTGGTAGTGGTTGGAAGTTTGGATCCTTTATTATTTTTCTTCTTCTTAATCTTCCTTTTCTTCTTCTTCTTATCCATTGGGTTACTAGCTTCAGAGCTTTCACTCAACGAAAAAGATGAAATGAAAGAAGACCTTGCGACTAAAGAAGGTGAAGGAGATATTACTAGTGAAGAAGGTGAAGGATCAACATGAGGTTGATTTTCTTGGGGGGAGGTGCTTACAACCGAAGCACTAGTTTCATTCAAGATTACCTGAGTGGAAAACAACCATATAGGTAATCCAATTGTGAGACCTGGAAGGCTCAAAGTAGTGATGTAAGGAGGACCAATGTTTCCGTAAGAAGGAAAAACAAAAGGTTCCCCTGGAAAAGGGGTTCCTTCATTGGTCGTTCCAAGAAATGATGCCATTAAACACAGATCCAACATAGAGTCTTCTAGGGAAAACAAACAACACATGCTAAAAATCTAGGAAGAAAACAAGCAAACAAAACCTTCTTATAATGAACGCACTAGTTGGTGATGAAATCCAACATCGCGAGAACAATGTAAGAAGGGGATGATATAGAGCGGGTGGAAAAGTTACATTGATGAACTTCTTAACGAACTTACGGCTTGGTGCAAGATCCCACACATAATCATGGGTATACCCTCCAAGGAACCTGAGTGAGTTTTGCCAATGTAGATTCCAGGTACAACAAAGACTTTCCCCTTCACCATCACCTTGTGTAAAGAACCTAAAGAGAAAGGCCACTAAGGTTACCAAATACAACAATGATGCCTGGGAAAATAGTTGAGAGTCCAATCCACATGCAAAGGCAGGGTATCTAAGCCCGTAATCAACTTGAGAATGTCCCCACATGATTTTCTTCTCAAGTGACCCCCAATAATACACGCAATATCTACACTAAGACTAACAAAGAAGAGTGAGTAACTCTGTCGGTCCTAATGCGACCTTGTGATAGACCCTTGTGTTAGAAGGGCTTCCCAGGATAAAATGTAGCAAGTGGATTTCACCACTCCCTAACTCAATATTCTATGTTTGTTTATAGCTTTGGAAAGTTATCTTTCACACATATTCCAAAGCCCTACAACTAATCTAATGTAGGTTTGCTACTAGAAAACATAAAAATGTGTAATCAATTTTTATAAGCGCTTTATTTTAAGGCTGGTGTTAACTCAAGAGGAAAATAGCGTGGACTAAATGATGTTTTGACCGACTCTAAAAAATGAAAAGAAATGGGAATGCAAATATTTCACTTCGATGAAAGCTATATTACGAGAAGGAGAAAATGTTTTTCATTCCCGATGCACAATGCCCCAAAATTTTTAAACTCATCAATATCAATTTTTTTTAAGAAATGAGCTAAAGAGATCGACCATGAGGGGGAATTTTTTTTAAGAATTCAAGATAAAAAATGAGAAAACCCATGCAATTTCGCTACTTCAAATGCAAATATGCCCCCAATCTAATGCAAAGCAAGAAATTAAATTTTTTGTTTCAAAGATAGCTAAAATAAAATTCAAATTTGTCAAGTAGACTATAATCAGACCCAACAAATCACCCCAAAACCATATCTAATATATGGGCAAGAAAAACCATCAAAAATCAATTTTTTTCACAATCGTCACAGACTATAGACTAACACAGCGTGACGATCCTTGATCGTCGCATGATAGAGAACAAGTACAGTGCGATGACGTCGCACTGTTTCAAAAGGTAGGGTGTGTCAATCCTATATCGTCGCACTGTCTCTCAAAGTAGGGTGCGACGATCAAAGGAAAAATGGAAAAAATAAAAAGCAAGAAATTTTTTCGAGTGAGGTTTAATAGTCAGAGAGTCAAGTTGGATCTCCAAGTGACTCAGAAAACAAAACCCAGGCAATCAAAGAAAGAAATCAATACAACCTAGGAAAAACAATTCATTTCACATTATGGTCACCAATTTTGTTGTTGGACTAATCGGTAAGTGCGGACACAAACAGATCTCCCTAGTTTCAGCCCGAAACTAGAACAAAACAATACAAAATATAAAACTTTCCCTAAGTTTTAATTATCAAGCATACTAACTAACAAGAGATAAATGACATACCTTTAAAATGTCGTTTGTCCTTGCTAGTGTCATCTTCACTCCATTCCAAGGCTTATGGGATGTTGAACCTAAAAAAATACACAATACAACGAAGTGAAAGAAACAATGTATACTCAACAAAACCTATGTATGTGATCAAGTAGTCATACAGTAAAATAAAAACAATTTTAAGGGAAAGAAATATATTGTTGTATTAGACATATGAAAAGGAGAATACAACCGATGCCTTGATGTTGTAAGGTCCCTTCCAACATTTCTTTTCTTCCCACACACTTCTTGTTCCATGGATTCTAAGATATGAAATATATATTGACAAAGCAAAGCCCAAAGCTACAAAGCTTACTTAAGTTCACACCAAAATCTAGCCAACTAAATCCAAGCTACAAAACAACTAACTTTCTCCATGAGAGTGCCTCTTTTTTTATAAGCTGAAGAGGATAGGGTGAGGAGGTTAGGATGATCCTACTAAATGAGAAAAGATAGTAATATCCAAACTGATCAGAGGCCACCTCACCAAAAAATCTTCCTTTTAAAAGAATCGAGAAGATTCTTGTTTTTTCCACGTATGAAAATCGTTTCACCCCTAAAACGGAGCAGAGTGTGACGACATCGTAGGCCAAGTTTATTATATAAAGCGACGATCTGGGATCGTCGCACCCATAATACCGGGCAAGGTGCGACGGTACTCCTTAATAGGGTTTTTAGAAAGTTAAAGCCAACTTTTTCTCTTAGGCAATGTTCTTCTCCCTTCTTTCCTCAGGAATTCAGGCCATTGATCCTTATAAAGACAAAGGATAGGGTTACATCATTAATGGTCATAGTGGTGATGAAAATAATGTTAAGACTTTTTGGTTAAAGAGGTAAGATCTTAAAGATTTGTGCTCTGATAATAATAAAGTATGTATTTTTGGTTAAAGAGGTAAGATATTAAAGCTTTGTGATTTTTTAAAGGTAACATAAGTGGAAATTTTCATTTCAAAAGATTCAACAATGCACCAACGAAACCCTAACTATTGACCCTTTTGGAAACACCTGTGAAGCAGATGAAGTCTCACCTGAGGTAGAGGCAGGGGTGGTTGCAAGACTTAGATGTATGCAACCTTAGCTGGGACACCAATCAGTGATTGTAACACCTTAACATAACACTTAGCAATTATAGTTCATCAATATTCATATTTTAGTTTACAACGCAGATAAACCCTAATAATAGAGCATCACAGTATTGACCGAGACCTAGCATGTGCAGGCACTAAGCACATAAACATAGATTAGATCTAGCATTCATTCATATTATTAAGAAATAATCTACCATATTAGATTCATCTAAGCATACATCAGTGCACTAAGAATTTAACCACATAAACAAGAGAACAACCATAAAGCACAAAGCTAGCACAACACAAGATATACATGGTACACCCCCACCCTGGGGCTACGCCCACAAACTTTTCTTATTTATTTATTTCTGTCAATCTTCTACATGCACAGAGCCATGATATCTTAATCCACAGAGGACAGGAGATATGCAGACTTCGCTAGATCCTCCTTCCCTGAGTTACAAAAAAAATCATCTTCACGGTCGCTTACAATCACTTGCACTTAGCTCTACAAGTCTCACATAGTATGCACAAAGAATTTACAATCACCGAATGCACTTAGCACTTATCACAAAACCTATCTTTGATCACATAGATTGAGCTACTTCCTACATCACCTAGATTTCTATTTATAGATTACAAAAAGACCTAAACATGGGTAAACCCATGGGCCGACATCCCCATACCCGTTACATAATCCCAAAACCCAAAAATCCCTAAACAAATGGGCAGAGATCCGGCGATATATGCTTCGAATTGCGCTCTGCCTTCGACAGCTTGTTGAAGTCCCAAAAATATGTCAAACATGACCAAGGATCCTCAAAAATTAGTCAAGGGCCAACAGGCCCCGAACACTCACCTATGACTCATCCCGAGTTACTCTGATATGGGTAGTTCTTCTTCAAAGGCCTCGATCTTGGCTTGATCTTCTTCGACCCATTTCTGTGCCACAGACTCCTACTCAACGAAATCTTGGATAACGACTTCATTGACAGGTCCCTCTAAGCGCAGTTCAACTATAGTGACGACTTGCTCCAGTTTTGCTCTACGGCCTTCAATCTCTACGAAAAGTTGGAAAGCTCTGTCCTGTATAGGTTGGAGCCTCTGTGTCACTTCCATGAATTTTCTCTAAAAGGTGTGGACCTACTGTTGAGCAGTGCGTTGTTCTTGGGATCGCTTCATTCTCTCAACTACTGATAGGGGCTTCAACTACGCCTGTATTGTTTCTTCTTGTTTCTTTTCTTCCTGGAGCTGTGACTCCAACGCCTTCAATTCAGGATCCTCAGTGAATCGCTCATAAGTCTGGGCACTGCAATCACTTAGATATTTACATTCCCTTGTGAGGACCTTGATTCTCTTAACTGCGATTCGAGCAGTTGCTTCTCTTTGATCTCGCACATCCTGTGGAGTGCTCGACACTATTCGTAGTTCTAAGTCTGATATTCTTTATTGTAGCTGTTGGATAGCTTCTAAGAGCTATGCTATTTGATGATCCACTTGGTCTTCTACTTTTGGTTCTAAGCCTGTCACAAAGAAAATTTCTCTGTCGACTGCTTCTTTGACTCCGAGTTGTTCTGCGAGCAACTGTTCTTTTTCTTGCTAGATTTGTGATTTCTCCTCTTCAAACTTTGTCTGGAGAGAAACCTTCTCCTATTGTGTTCTAACTTCACGTACCCCCTTCAGAAGGTATGCAATAATTAGGGTGTAATCAAAATCTCTCAGGACACTATCACGCCACACCGCGCTGGCTAGAGGCAGGATATAGTCGGGTAGGATGGTTGGGATTAGCTTCGCATTGGCTAGGTCATCTCTGTTCTTGGTTCTCTTTTTTGTTGCAACTCAGGATGGTTTGGATCTGGGAGAAATCAATGGACAGTATTGCACTCCTCTCATTGATGATGCGTGAATACCTGTGGACATCACTTTCTCAGCCATGATATCGATTAGAAATTCTTCGACGACTTTCTTTGTGGCGCTGAGCTCGTCCGACATGCATGCTCAGATCAGGTAAATCGGGTGGATGGATGAGTGCTCAAAGCAATAGAATCAGTGTCGATCTTATGAAACACAACGCAGTAGCAATGAATTGTCTAGTATATAATTTGCAAAAGTTTTTTCGGTGCAACTGTCGACGGACTAAGTAGGCAACAGTGTAACAGATCTCTCCAATGGATGAGAAGTTTTCATCAATGCGGTTCTGTCCATTGCGGCGCAGTCTAGTGGCGATATTTCTAGCCATAAATGTCATTATAATTGTTTGGGGTGTCAGTCTAACAGTTATAATGTTTCCAACGACTATATTTCTTCGCCATGGTGAAGTGCCATGTGGCACTGTTCTGATATCCCGACAAAGTTCTAGTTTTTCAAATTTTCCTTCTGCGAAGTTCCCTCTAGAACCTTCTATAACTTTTCAAACTTTTCTCTCTTCTTATTGAGTTTTCTAGACTTTTTCCCGGTGATGTTTGTCTCGGTATTCCTCTTTCCATTTTGATTCCTATCTCCTTTTGGCATAGTAAGCTCACACTGTTGAGATTCTTTCAGATGGTCGGAGAGTAATACGTCCTCTTTATTTTGGGTAGGTGCTTCAGTCTTTTATGAGTCTTCATGTGTTCTTTCAACTTTGACATCCAAGTTTATGGTTCTAAGTAGCTTCAATCTATTCTAATGTTCTTCAATCAAGTGTGTTATCCTCCTAGTCATGAAATATTTCAATTCTTGCTTCTTCTGCTCTAATACTTCTTCTTCTTTCCTTCTGGCCCGATCCTTTTCAATCCAAGGTTTTCCTATTAATATAACAAATGGGGCACTATTTTCAATAAATTTAATAACCTCAAAATCTTCCTCTGTCGAAGTTCCATGAGAAATCATAGTTATATGGGTGAGATTTCCACATAGGGTTATCAACTTTCCTCTAAATAATCCTATTCCTCCCAACGAAAGAACCGTAACAGTCTTTCCTAAAATTTCCCAAGTTATTTTTGTCATGATATTCACCTGTGTTTCCTCATCCATAACAGAGTCAATGTCGAAGTCTCCTATTGTTGTTTCTATGCAATATTTTTCTTTGAAGATCTCTGATAAGTTGATATCTCTGTGATCATTCAGTGTTTCTTTTATTTGCAGTAAGACAGTCTCTAATTCTTTCTAGGGTTCTTCCATGGTCATAGTTTCTTGACCTTTCTCATGGTGTTCTTGTCTCATATTCATTCTTACAAGCTTAGAAATCATTCTAGGGAAATCTAAAACTTCATGGTCCATAGCTCTACAACAATGACAACTAGGCCTTCTATCAAGGAATTCCTTAGCAATATGTCCCGGTCTTCTGCAACTGTAACACTAGGTTAATCCTCTCCTTCTCTTAAATGATCCCCAACCTTTCATGTACTCCACACTAGGATCATAGTAGCTAACCTGAAAAAATTTCTTTCTAGGATCGTGCATCCATTTGTTAGTCCAAACATTCTTTCTATGCATAGGAATAACATATCTTTCACTACACTTATCATATATATTCATATAAAATCTTCTTTCTTCTAGTTGTTCCCTATTTTTCAAGCTAAGGTTAAATTTATCAAACATACCTAGATCCATACTTTTGAAACAAAAATTTCCACTTATATTACCTTTAACAAAGCACAAATCTTTAAGATCTTACCTCTTTAACCAAAAATGCTTAGTTTATTTTTATCAGAGCACAAAATTTTCAGGTCTTACCTCTTTTCTTCATATCTGACTTTTATTCTTATCACAGAGCAATAGATCTACACATGGAGATTTCTTTTCTTCAGTTCCCAACAATCATATTTTCAGGTCTCGACAACGGAACCATTTTTTGGCACAGGGGTAGACCCAGGGTTCAATGCTTCAACAGTGCACCAACTAAACCCAGGTTTATCACAGACCCAAGATAAACTTGATCTATCAAGACCGAGCCAAACCCTCAGCAACAAATTCGTCCCTCTGAAGCCAAAAATGAGCTCTGATACCACATGTAAGTTTTAAAACTGT
>JASDQU010228663.1:0-15529 GCA_032191745.1 Picea mariana | reverse complement strand
ATTTTTTGTCTTTCGCCTTCGTAAACTCAAGATTGAATTCTTGAAGAATAACAATCCATTTCGAATATTTTCCCCCAAGTACTTGACGTGTTAGGACGTGGTACATGGGGTTGGAGTCTGCGATTACCTTGGTGGTGCGTAATAAGATGTAATGGCGGAACCTTTGGACAGCGATGACAGCTGCCAGATCCAGTTTCTCAACATGCAAATATCTGAGTTCGGGTCCAGATAAACTCTTGCTCAGATAGTAAATCACATGTTCTTTGTCGTTGGAGTCTTCTTGGACTAACACCATTGTGATGGTGGAAGTAGAAGTGGCCAAGTAAAGGATATAATTCTTTGTATAGTCAGGTGGATGTAACAAAGGTGCATGGGTCAAAGCATGCTTGAGAGCATCGAATGACCATTGAGTTGTGTCATCCCAGATGAAAGGGACATTCTTTTGCAGTAACCGCATAAATCCTTTAGTGAGCTCGGCATAATTGCAGATGAAACGGCGAAGAAAGTTTGCTTTGCCTTGCAAACTTTGGAGTTGGGTTAAATTGGTGGGTGGAGGTAAGGCTAAGATGGCCTTGATTTTTAAGGGGTCCACCCTAATCCCATATTTGGAGATAATGAAACCGAGGAGTTAACCGGATTCAACAACGAAAATGCATTTGTGTGGGTTCAGACGAATACGGTAGAACCTACATCGCAGAAAAATTGCACGTAAGTGATCAATGTGATTGGATCGATTTAACAAATGTGTGGGTAGATCATCAAGATATGGTTCTGCGATATGTTTGATGTCATGAAAATCATACGAAATGGCTCACTGGAAAGAGGCTCCAGCATTTTTAAGGCCAAAAGGTAGCTTTCGGTAGGCGAAAGTTCCCCAAGGGCAGATGAAGGCTGTCTTGTGTTGATCTGTAGGCAAGATTTCAATCTGGTTATATCCAAGAAAGCCATCCATGAAAGAAAAGATTACGCTCCCCACGCAGTTATCAATGATTTGATCGATTAAGGGCATAGGGTAGTTATCCTTGGGACAAGCTTTGTTGAGGTCTCAATAGTCAACACAAGCATGGATGGTCCCTTGTTTCTTAGCAACCAGAATGAGGTTGGAGACCCATTTGGTTAAAGGGATGGGATAAATAAATCCATATTTTAGAAGTTTTTCAACTTCTGCCTTTATAGCTGCAACTTTCTTGGGATGAACCGGGTGAAGCTTTTGCCGAACCGGTTTCACGTCAGGGTAGGTTTTGATTTCATGTACGATGATCGAAGGATCGATCCCTGGCATTTCCTCGTAACTCCATGCAAAGACATCGCGGAATTCCTTGAATAAAGCGGTGTAAGAGACTAGTTCGTCGGGTGTGCAATTAGCACCAAGGTTGATGTTTTTCACAACACCTTCTTTGATTGAAATGTCAATCGTGGCCGTAGTAGAGATGTTACCCATGTTCCCCTCAGAGAGAGTGTCTGTCGTGAGGATAGGATATTTCGGAGCTGCGATAACATTAGGGGGGGAAGACAGATTGTATGTCTTGGATTTCTTCCAGAGGTGGGAGAAAAGAGGATCGATGGTGGTTGTCATCCCATGGCAAATTGTCGATGCTAAGCATTTCCATGATAGATTCATCCGAAGGAAAAATATGGGAAATGTAATCGACGACAGATGATAGGGAATCTAACCAAGAGGGCACTGAATAAGTATCGGGTGCCAATGAATGTGAATCATTCGATGAGGGAGAGGCAGATTGAATAGCTATGTATGCAGCCTCGGCTGGGCTTAGTGTCATTGTGTCACCGAGCACATCGAATTCCAAAGGACTAGGCACAATCTAGGGGTTAGATGATTCCAAGGATTGATAAGGCAAAGTCGAGATCATATTGACGATGGCAATATGATGTGCAGTAGGTGGAAGTGGTGTAGGGAAGGTACCCATGAGGCTAGAATATTTCAATAAGACAACACCAACGCCTTCATACATAACCGGGTGGTCTCCCAGAAAAGGAATATTGTTGGTGGCAGGGACGTGAGCGTCGGGTGTGCAGAAATCAAGCTGATCGATGGTAACAATTTTGCCTTGATGGGGGAATTGTACACATCAAAACACCGACAAGGCGATGATATTCATCACGTAGAACCAACTTCTTCCAAGGAGTAGGTTGTAATCGAGGGGGGCATCGACCACCTCGACGTCAACAGTAACAGTTTTTCCACCCAATTGAACGGCTAAGGATTTTAATAATCTGCGAGGATGAAAACCTCGTCCATCAAAGGCACGTAACATGGTAGCGGATTTGTTAAGGGTGGGTGATTTCAAGCCTTTCCAATAGGCTAGGGACATAACATAGGTGGAGGCTCCCTCATCCAGGATAGTCCGGTGGATTTGTTGATTATGAACAATCACATCGATTTGGAACACTAGCTGGTGGGAGAGTCGCGGTTGATGATAATCTAGATTAAACGTGAGGTACTTTGATGACTCAGGGTCAAAAGCACCAATAGCGGCTAAGAGTGTTCTACGTTGGCTAGGACAGTGTTGTAGAACTTATAAGGTGGACATGGCACATGGGGCTTGGGCCAAATCTTCTACGATATTGTAGTTTTGGGCAGCCCGTGAATTAGAATTGAATGTAGATTTTCGGATGGTGCTCTTAGGAGGGCGTAGAATGGAGTCAAAAGAAGGTTTCTCAATCTAGAGTGGCTCGGATGGAGGGCTAATAGAGGGAGGATTGGCAGAGGATGGTAACGGGTCTGATGCAGAATCGTTAGCGATCTTCGGCTTGTTAGGTTTAACTGGCATTTCATATGTCACAGAGCGAGTTGTTAGATTAACTCCGTTAAACATGTAAATGTGGGCACTTGTCGAGGCCTCACCATGGGGTTGGTTGGAACTGCCCCTCGGCATGGGGGTTTGTGCAACCAAAGATTGTTGCTGTGGAAAAGGCTGAGTGAGCACAGCGGGTTGTGAATTTCCCTTGAAAAGTTTGGCCACTTCAGCACGATGTGGGCAGTCTCGAGTGTAGTGATCGTCACCACAAATGAGACATGGGAATTTCGGTTTTCGTTGTGGTTGTTTTCCGGTAGCAGGGGTTTGTGGTTGGGTTTTGGGTTGATCATTATTGTTGTTCTTCTTTGGTTTGTTTCTCTCTTTCTTCTTGCCCCCAAGCTGTTGTCAAGGGGTGGGCTGGACCACATTCACATCAAAAACCTGAGTTTGCAGTGGGGTGGAAGAGGGTGCAGTCGAACTAGGGGTAGCCATGGAAGCGGGCCGCTGGATTGTTCCAGTAGACTAGGTAGTAGATTGAGTTTTGACAGAGCCAATAACTCCATCCGCATGCAAAGCAGTTGATGGTTTGGATGGGTCATTAGTGGCATGGGTAGCGTTCGGTATCAAATCATATAGAGTACCGGATTGTGAATAGACTAAGTCTAAGTATTGAGCCCGAGCGATGGCTTCTTCCTCAGTGACTACGCCACCCATGGCAACATCACAAGCGATCTGGGGTAATAGTGATTTCGTGAACCATTCCACTAACAATTGGTTAGGAATGACCGCTTTGATTAGCCTTCATCGTTGTCATCATTCATGGATATGATCGTAGATATGTATGAAAGTTTTCTGATGAAGAGAGGTTAATAGTTCAGTACCCGTCTCATATCGAATGGGTAGTTGAAAGTGTGTGAGGAAGGACATGGCAAGGGAGTTGAAGTCGTGAAAGGATGCGTGGTAATTCAATATACCATTTCGCTGCAGAACCCGTGAGCGTTCGTTGGAAAAGACGCAAACGAATCGAATCGTCCATGAGGGAGTTGGATGAACACCACAAATGGAAGGTCATCATGTGATTGTTTGGGTCTTCCCTAGGCTTTCCGTCAAATTTTGGGATATCAGAAGGAAGTTTAGCTGGGATAGCTGGCCAAACTGGAGAATGATAAATGGGATCATTCGTTAACCGAGACAAGTCTGGGAGGTCCAGGGTGGCTAGAAAAGGTAGTTGTTGGTTAACCTGTGGGTAATGCTGGTGTGGCAGAGGGACACCAGTGGGGCCCAATACTGGGTTATGTGGATAATTATAACTCGTGGGCCCTCTCATATGAGGTTGGTTTTGACCAAGTTACATAGGATTCAAGATGTTTTGAGAAGTGTTTGTGAGCGGAGGATAATCGGATGGGTTTTGTGAATTATAGGGTGGGTTTGGCATTTGTCCATAAGGGGGTTGTTGCGGTTATATAAAGTGAAACCCCTAAAATTGTCATGAATCGGGGGATATCCTTGCTTTTCACCCCGAAGATCGACAAGAGTGGCGATCGGAACCGTCGTAATAGCGGTGAACCTGACTCTGTAAGGAAAGGAGTAGCTAGTGCATTGCGCGGGCAAGTGACGGGCGATTCCCAAACGTGCAGGGAGCGGAAGGGGACCCACCTCGGGTATTCGAACGAACGAAACGACCTTTCATTAGGAGCCTTTGCCTCCATTTATCCAACCGTCTGAACATTCTATCTCATGGAGGCATGCAGATTTCCTTGAAAAGGGATGCTCCATGGATTAGGTGCGACAGACACATTTTGTCCTTGTGGTTGATGGTGTACTCCGGATTGAGGCTGCCCCCCTACATGAGGGTGCCCCCCGAATGGAATTTGTCCTCCGATGGGAGGATTCCCCCTAGCATTAGGGTTCCCTTCGAATGGAATTTGTCCTCTGGAGGGAGGATTCCCCCTAGTTTGAGGTAGAGTTCCCAAGATCTGAAAACTAGATGTTAATGACGGAACGATGCCACCGATCGGGTTAGGACCACCAAGACCAGTCCCTCTGGGTTGTTGGATAGGTATGGAACTTCCCGGTACAATTTGGGTAGTGGTTTGGGCAGTGGTGGTAGCGGAAGAATTCAATGCCCTAAATCCAAAAGAGAGTGTAGGTCTTGGTGTTACAGGTGTGCCAATTGGGGCTTGATTGACTACCGCATTACCGGCAGGGATAGTCAGAATGTGTGGGGCCATTGTCGAATGGGCTTTCTGGAGGGGAATAGTAGACCTTGGGCCAACAGACGGTATGTTCGGACCAACGGTTGGTGTGGCTGTAAAAGTGGTAGTACTGGTAAAATGATTTGGGGGTATAGTATAAGAAAAGGGTGCATCAGCACCTTCTCCTGTTCCATAAATATCTTGCACCAAGCGTGGTGGACTCCGAACAACATCTGCAGTCCAAAAGGGGTCACTGGCTAAAGGGTTATGAGAATACCTAGCCGGAATGTCAGAAGGATGGATGACCACAAATTCTCTAGTGGAATTTAGGTGGAGGATCTGTCGTTCATATCCCTCTGGAATCTGATAAGCTTCCAGATGTTCTAAGACAATTCGGAAATTCTCCAGAGGGATGGGAACTTCTTCTTGGGAAGTTGTAGCATTATGAACCTCACTCTGTTGATGATATTCCTCCATAGAATGAGGGGGTAAAGGGGTGTTTCCTTCCATATTCTCTGGAGGAAGTCCCTATAGCCTCCGTGAGCGGCGTGGAGGGTCGATGTTGGCAGAGAAGAGTTGGCGAAAGAAATCTATGGCCAACTAATGAAAAGAAACAACACACGCTAAAAAAATCTAAGAATCACAACCAAGCAAACAGGACCTTCTTTTGATGACCGTACTAGTTGGTGATGAAATCCAATGTCGCATGATCAATTCCAGAAGGGGCGGGGATAGGGTGGAATAGTTACAATGGCGACCTGCTTAACAGACTTACGCCTTGGTGCAAGCTTCCACACAGTAATTGTGGATTTACCCTCCAAGGAGCCCGAGTGAGTTTGACCAATGTCTTCTCCAGGTATAGTGAGACTTCCCATCACCGTCACCTTGTGTAAGACCCTAAATATTATGGCCACTAAGGTTACCAATTCGCAGTCAGCCCCTGGGCGGGAACAGTCGACAGTCCGATCCGAACGTACATGCAGGGTATCAAGCCTGAAACCAACTAAAAGGCTTCCACGTAGTAATTTTGGATTTACCTCAAAGTGATCCCCATAATACGATCTGACCACCATAATCAGTTAAACCACGGAGGGTTAGTCCCCGCAGCTCACCTGAATGCGACCTCGTGCGTAACCCCTATGTGAGAGGGGGATCCCAGGAAGACTTATACGATAACTAGATTTACTCTCCCTAACTCAGGATGCTACTGTTTGTTTTAGAAACTTTGGAGAGTTATGCTCACAGCCCTAATCCAAAGTACTAAGCCTATTCTACTGTTGGTGGAGGATCCTAGAAAAGAAAAAGTTCTAGATAACTTTTAATTGGCATTGATTTTAGTGGTTGTTCTTTATGCAAAGGGGTGCATGGAGGTGAAACAAATGGAATTTTGACTCAGACCCAAAGAGTGCATCAAATATGATAAACAATCATTTCTTTTCGATGAACATCTATCTAAGGGAGGGAGAAGATTCTTTCACTAATCCAACACAAATAAGGAATGTCCTCAAACAATTATTTTCTCAATCAAATCCTGATGTAATGCAAAAAACTTTTAAAGCCTTCTTATATGCACAATCAATCATGCATATGCCTTTTTTATTGTTTGCGTATGAGTGATGATCAATTCAACACAATGCTTGTCTTGCTAATTATTTTCTTGGTATGAATGAAAACCAATCTAGCACAAGCAAAAAGTCACACAAACAATACACCCTTTCATAGCAATCCAAATGAAACAGTGAAAGAAAAGAAACAATCAAAGAGAAAAACAAACTTCACACCCAAAATCAAAAGTTGAAGAACAATGACCTTGACCAAAATCAAGACAAAGAGGTCTGTAGGCCTTTGATGACCTTCACCAAGGTTTTTACTCAACTGATGGGGAGAGAAAAACAATGCATGGGTTTCAAACTTCACTCAACAGGAAAAAATCGATGAAAATAGTGAAGAAGGCTACAAGATCCAACTAACAAGGTGTTTTCTCTTCAAAAAGATAGATGTCAAGGCTGAAAGGGAAGAAAAATTGACTCACTAGATCACTCAGCAGAAGAGACACATAGGCAAACCCTGAAAAAGGCAGTTCTGGAGGGTTTTTGGGCCAAAAAGAGGCTGGCGCTCTGTTTCCAAAGGAAAGGAGTGTTATAGCGCTCTGTGTAGAGGTATGGGGGAGCGTTGTTGCTCTGTTAACACTAGGACAGGGGCGCTAGGGTCTAAAATCCCTAGAAATGTCAAAAAATTCCAAAAATTGGGATTCAAACTTGACAAGTATGCTGAGTGTCATAAGGTAAGGAGCCAATCAGCTCACGAAACTAATCAAAGAGGAGTGAACTAGGTCTAAAACAATCAAGGGATAGAACAAGGTCAATGAGGAGAAAAATCCAAACAAGAGGTTTCGATTTGAGGCTATCTCCCCAACGGAGTCGCCAGTTTCTGTTGTAGGAAAATCTCCCTGCGGACAGGTAGATCACCTCTAGAGCTTGACCTTAACCCTAGACAGAAAATGCTTAACATGGACACTGACTTCCTTTCAAATCCATCTAAACTAACACGTGAGAAGGAAGGATGACATAAGTACCTTTTTATCGACGTTTGTTCCTGCACGCTCCAAGTTGCGCTCCAATCCTTTGCTCCTCGCTGAGTTCTATGGACAAGACAAGATACAACCGCTTCCTACTCTATTGATATTAGCTTGAAAATAGATCTATCAACAAATGATAAGTTCATGTGACATTAGACACAAACTAGAAAGAAACAGGCCAAGTGTGTCATATTGATGAGAATAATGACAGCAGTACTTACAATCCTAGATGCGAATGCGACAGCTTCATCTAACCTTTGCCTGAAAGCTCCACAACCTGGATAACAATAGCTTCATTGATCACTCTCCTTTGGCTGACTGTAAGTTCCCTCCAAGATCATAAGTTTCATATCTTCAATTCTTTCCCCCTTTCCACCATCGTAGAGCCTGTTTATATAGGTTAAGAGGAGCTTAACCTATTGAGTTATCTTTAGAACAAGTTGGGAACCTTCTCCTTAGATCAGGGATCTCTTGATGAAACCAAGAATTTGAGAACAACTGCCTCCTAATATCGAAATATCCTCCCCTTATTCTCCTCAACGAGCCAACTACTGCCTCAGATTAGGCATCACTCCCTTAGAAGGGGCATCAGAGCACTGTAGCACTCTCTGGTAAGCCTTGGGGAAGCGCCAGTGCTCTCAAGATGAGAAGCGCTCCTTCAGAGGGGGCTGGGGAGCGTTATAACGCTCCCTGAAGCATTGTAGGGGAGCGCCAGTGCTTCTGGAGCTGAAGTAGGGGAGCACTCCCCCTCAAAACCTTTGTTTCAGGGTTCCTTTCAGGTGTCAAGAGTT
Source organism: Picea mariana (assembly GCA_032191745.1). Classification (NCBI taxonomy): domain Eukaryota; kingdom Viridiplantae; phylum Streptophyta; class Pinopsida; order Pinales; family Pinaceae; genus Picea; species Picea mariana. The sequence goes on along the minus strand of JASDQU010228663.1, from coordinate 7,206 downwards.
ATTTGACTTCAGTAAACCAGTTCTCCTCCTTCAAATCAGTCATGTGAGATGTTATAAGTACCTTCTTAGTGTCGTTGACATGGAAGTATTTATGAACATCATTTGTGACACTAGTTACCAACTTGCGACACTTGCGAAAGTTGTAGGGAAGATGCGACACTTGTCCAGCTGAGCAATTTTGACATGTAACAATCAATACCATAAAAATACCAATATCATACCATACCATACCATACCATACTATACCATGCCATACCAATACCAATACGAATCCCATATCATACCAATACCAATACCAATATGATACCATTCCATACCAATACCAATACCATTGCATGGAAATAGTATGCATTGGCAATGATATGCATACCAATAACATACCAATACCAATACCATTGCATGGCAATAGTATGCATTGGCAATGATATGCATACCAATACCATACCAATACCAACAACATACCATACCAATAACAATGCCATTGCATACCAATACCAATACCTTTGCATACCATTGCATGACAAAGGTATGCATTGGCAATGATGTGCATACCAATGCCATAACAATACCAATACCATACCAATATCAATATTGGTATGGTATTGGTATGGTCTACCATATCATTGCCAATATTGGTATGGTATACCATACCAATATTGGCAATGATATGCATACCAATACCATACCAATACCAATACCAATACCAATACCATATCCAAAAACACCCGACAAAGTGATCTTGAAAATTGACCTCATCTTCAAAAATTGCACTATGCCTCATTGACCAAAACCCTAGTGCCAAAAATACTCCAACAAATGGTTTTCCGGTAGACAAAATGATAGCATAGGGGCCCCACTAGCTGAAAAATGGTGTTCTTAATCCAATGCAACTGACGATCCATGCATCTGAGTCCCGTATTGAGTTTTATCACGAGTTTCAACTCGCCTCCTCAATCCATTTAGAGATATGTGGTCAATTTGGTCCAGGGGCATAAAATCCAAACTGAGTAGCATAGAAGACTTCCTTAAGCTCGAAAAATTATGTTTGGCCAAGGCCCACATGACTATACTAGCCAAAATGACCCAACACAGTGTTCTTGAAAATCGACCTCCTCTTCAGAAATTGCACAATGCCTCATTGACCAAAACCCTAGTGTTGGAGATACTCCAACAAATGGTTTTCCAGTCGAAGGAATGATAGAGTAAGAGCCCCAATAGCTGAAACCCAGTGCTATGGATCCAATGCAACTGACGGTTCATGCATTCGGGTCTCAATTTGAGTTTTATTGATAGTTTCAACTCGTCTCCTCATCCATTCAAGGACATGTGGCCAATTTGGTCCAGGGGAATAAAATTCAAACCGAGTAGCATAATGGAGTTTTGTAAGCTCCCGCAAGTCTGTTTGGCCAATTCCCATGTGAGTACACTAGAAAAAAATGCTCGACAGAGTGTTCTTGAAAATCGAACTCATCTTCAGAAATTGCACTATGCCTCGTTGGCCAAAACCCTAGTGTCAAAGATACTACAACAAATGGTTTTTCGATCGACAGAATGATAGCGTAGGGGCCCCACTAGCTGAAACCTAGTGCTCTTAATCCAATACAACTGGCGGTTCATGCATATGAGTCCTAATTTGATTTTTATCGAGAGTTGCAACTCACCTCCTCAAGACATTTAAGGACATGTGGTCAATTTGGTCCAGGGGCATAAAATCCAAATAGAGTAGCATAACGAACTTTCATAAGCTCCTACAAGTCTATTTGGCCAAGGAACACATGACTACACTTGCCAAAAAGACCTGACACAATGTTCTTGAAAATCAACCTTCTCTTCAGAAATTGCACTATACCTCATTGACCAAAACCCTAGTGTTGGAGATACTCCAACAAATTGTTTTTCGGTCGAAGAAATGATAGGGTAAGAGCCCCAATAGTTGAAACCAGGTACTCTGGATCCAATGCAACTAACGGTTCATGCATCCGAGTCCCGATGAATGAGCATGATGAGCATAATGTATTCTTAGAAGGATTCTTAGCATGGTTAATGTAGCAATGGAACTTGAATTCTAAAACATTGGTCTTTGTATGGTTTTCACATCAATCTCTCTATTTTTTATGTGCTCAATCCATTTGAAAATTTGAGAAAAAGTCTTCAAGAATCACTCATGCATGTATTAACCTTCTTCGATTTTCCAAGGACCTACAAAACATAAGAACTTACCTGAAATAAAGCGCGAGATCATGGAGAAGAGAGGTGTACGGTCTCTCTTCATCCAAGACATACGCCAAAAACAAACCATGTATTTACTTATAAAACAAATCCAAAGAAAATAAATGAAACAAAATTCATTTTATACCTGTTCAGGAGTGTTGGCCAACATATACTACCCAATAGTATTTCGATTATAAATTATTTTTTTCTTGTCCGATTTAAGTGATTCCAAATCCAAATAAAATTACATTCAGATTTCTATATCCATTAGAAACAGGTTTTGAAAATTTCATTTGATGATATGCCAAATATGCTCAGTAACACCCTGCATGACAAGTTGTTTTTCGAATTTCGGACAAGACCAATAGTCATGGTTTTAGGCATAACAGTTTCATTTGATGACAGATTGATGTGATTCCAGTTGGAGATGAAATTACATTCTTGTATGTATCTCCAATATAAACAGGTTTTAATGACAAGAGGAATTGATGAGTCAAATTTACCAATGAGCAACTAGGAAGACATATTTTTCAAAGTGCAGATTTATGACAAGCAGTCAGTGTTTTGGTCATAACCTCCTCATATGATATCGGAAATGAGTAATTCAAATTGATTTGTAAACTATATTCATAGGGGAATATACAAATGAAACAGGTTTTCAAGATATATCCAACAAGGCATCCAAAAAGTGATTGTCCCAACTTTGTTCCTAAGCTGCCTTCTTGACATCCCGTTAGTATTTTGACCATAAATTTTTAGTTTGATGCCCAATCTCAAAAATTCAAATTGGTTTGGAAAGTAGATTCAAATGGATACTTGGGATGTAAATAGGTTTTGAAAATAAATCCATTTGGTCTCCAAAAAATGGACTATCCCAACTGTGTTTTAGTAAAAAGTTAAAGCCAAAATGCCACAAAAATCCAATAAATTAAATATGGCTCTCAAAAAGTGATCGGAATAGTTGTGAATGTTTTTAATGATATAAATTTCATTGGAATACACGCCCATACCAAAAATTTCAAGCACTGAGTACCTATATTGACTTACACAATGTGTTGCAGCAGCTGCTAAAACTTAAAAAAATGATGATTTTTGAAACAAATTCCATGAGATCAAGGCTACAAGTGATCGAATGATGATCTCTTGAAGGTCTCTCATTTTTATTTATAAACTAGGCTACTAATGCTTAGAACTAAAAAAATCAGGATAAGTGGTAAATGTAGGAAAGTTTTGCAGGTCAGCACTGTAAGTATACTGCACTACTTTATTATGGTTAGGGTGCAAGGTGGGTTGAACAGGAAGTTGTGTAGGGAATGGAGGAGCTTGATGAAAAGTTAAGTATTGATGTAGGAGCATCATAAGAATCCAACCAAGCAAGCAAGCATAAAGGCGGAAGACAGCTGGAAAAGCACCAACACACATTTTTGAAATGTTTTGAAAAATTAATGAAGTGGATATTAATGTGATAGTTGGGGAAGCACACTTACATTTATATCTTAGATGTTGTAAACAGATCTTGGGCACCACTCTCATCTATAGAATGTAAATACATTTATACGTAATTAATGAAAGTAGGTATATTTGAATTCATATATTAGACGGTTTAGAGAGTAGGAGGGAAAACGAATATAGACACCCTCACCCTTGTATCATTGTAAGATAGATGATCATTCAGAATTCATAAGTTGTTGAGCTATAAAAGAGAACTGTAGAGAAGAACCCATGTACAAGAGCACTTGAGTTAGTATATGAAGCTTTGACTCAATTTTCATGGTGTTATGATGCTTATTGTTTACATTTGCTGAATGGTATGCCTACAGTTGTTTTATTCTCTATGTTTATGTATTTGTTTCAATGTTGTGTTGAATGTGTGGTTTCATGTTAAGTATATGAAGTCTGAGAGAGGAGAAGAATGAGTTTCAATTGTTTCTCATCCCGAGAGTTCCTGCAAGGAGTGCAGTGAAACGTCCACAAGGTGTGCATTGACAAGAGTCTAATTTTTATCTCAGAAAGCTCAGGAGAGACACCGTTGTTCTCATTTCCCGCAGAAGTAGAGGTGAGGCATAGAGTTGTTCAAGGTGTGCATAGGCTAGTTCAAACCTTAAAATTTATCAACTAAGGTGAATGTGGAAGGACTGATGATGCAAAGAGTGCACAGAGTCGAGGACTCAAATAACCAGAGGTTATTTGAAAGATTACTGCAAGGAGTGTGAGCAGGATCTCTCTTGGAGACTTAAGTCCACAAGTGAAAGCTCAAGAGGGTTAGTACCTTTTAAGAGTTCAAAGGAAGACAGGGAGCGAAATCATCACGCAAAATTTAAGTTCAGTGGAAGGACACCATGTCAGTTTGGCTAGAGATTCTGGAGGAGTGAATCAGATAGTTATAATTCTTCAAGGAGAACTCACAAAATCATGTGGACTGTTGGATCTCGTAGATCTGCGAGAAAGTTAAGGCTGAGTGCCTTTCAGCATTCATAAAGCTCAGGAGGAGTAACAACTGTTGGATGAGAAGTGTCAGGATTCGTTGATCTTGTGCTCAAAATCTGATATTTCAAGTTTCGGAGATTGGAGTGGCAAGTGATTTTGGAGTCACTGCATCGAAAACTCCCAGTACACGAAATTGCACCAGCCATTGGATCAGGGGAGGTTCACAACCGCTGATTCCCTTTGAAGTGAAACATCGACATTTCGATATTTTGGGGTTCATCATACCAAGAATCCTAATGACAAGGAACCGAGACCTTAGCATTGAAAATCCTGAAGTTGCGAAACGTGACGTGCCTATGGTGTGAAACATTGACATTTTGGTATTTTGGGGTTCAACATATTGGGAATCTTGACGACAAGGCGCCGGGACACAGTGGAGTGAAAATCCCGAAGTCGCGAAACACAACAGGACTTTGGTGTGGAATTTTGAGATTTTGGTGCTTCGGGTTTCGGGGTTTCGAGAGTCGAAAGGTAGAGTTGCATGGTCACACAACTCCCGAAATCGCAAAAAGGAAAAATTTGAAAGGTGGGTCCTAAGCATTTTTCAAAGGGTATGTGCGACAGAAGTCAAAGGGGTGGTCAAGCTTCGGGGAAAATCCCGAAGGACTTTCTATCTTGCTAAAGGGGGAAAATTTCAGAAACCGTGAAATCATAAGGAAAGATGAACGAGTGTTGGTCGTTTACTCAAGTCCCAAAAAGCTAAAATAAGTGGCAACAAGAGGCGTGTGTTCGACGCATTGAAGGAGTCAAACCTCGTTGACGTTTCAGGTTTCAGAGGTTGAAGAGACAAGGGGATCAACATCAGGATTCACAAAATCCAAAATCCTGAAAGGGAAAAAGCCGATCACATTTATTGGACGGTTGTGGAGTTAATGCCAATGTTTGATCACATAGGCATAACTCAGAAGGGCCTATGGAATACACCTATTTGTGTGTGTGTGTGAATTATTCCCTGAGGGGAAATCAAAGAGTCAATTAGACTCAGGGGGCAGATCTGGAACGATCCTGTGCGGATCTTGGCTCGAGGGTCAGGGTTTGCACCAAGTGTGGTATCAGAGCTCAGAACAAGTTATTTTCTTTCTATAGTAGAGAGAACAGAGGAAAATTTTATAGCCATGCCATCGAGAAGAAGAGACAGGCCAATGAAAATGCCTGATTCAGCAAGAGAAAGATAAATGCACGAGTTATGTGCCAGGCTTGATGCCATGGAGATAGCATAGAGGCACACAGTTGACACTAGGGATATCAACAAGGTCGAAAGTGAAAATGAAGATAGAAACAAAGGAGAAGAAGTTGCAGTCGAAGATGTTGCAGATGAATGCCTATTCAAGGCTATTGCAAGGATATGTGCCAGAGAAAACATGGACATTCCAGTGTATGAGGTAAACCTGGATGTTGAAGAGATTCTAGGCTGGATTAGAGCTCTAGACAAGTACTTCAACTATGAGGATGTCAAGGAAGAAATGAAGTTCAAACATGCCGTTACTAGACTTAAAGGGCATGCAACACTATGGTGGGATGAACTGCAGGCTGACAGATGCTGCAAGGGCAAGCAGAAAATCAAAAGCTGGGATAGAATGGTTGCAAAGATGAAAGATAAATGTATACCCAAGGATTATCAAATCACTCTGTTTCGAAGGATGGTGAATTTGAGACAGAAGATGATGTTAGTGAAAGAATACACTGAAGAGTTATACAAGATAAACATTAGAGAAGGTCATCGAAAAAGTGATGATGAAAAAGTTGCAAGATACATGAATTGTATTTGATATGACATTCAAGATGAGATGAGCATGAAGACCATTCGAAATGTGGAAGATGCTTATCAGATATCTCTGAAATCCAAAGAGAAGCTGAGCCGGAAGCAAGGTCAAAGAGGTTGAGGTAGAAGTCAAGAAGGAGTCAAAACAATTGCCCAAGACAGAACTTAGAAATCTAAAGAAGAGGGAAAGAAACCTCAAACTCAACATGAGAGAGGAGGAATCTCACAGAGAGGGCAATATGCTGATAGAAATACTTTTCCTTGAGCTAGAAGAAAAGGAAGAGGCAGAGGCGGTGAAGTACAATGCTTTGTCTGTGGAAAGATCGGACATAAATCCTATGAGTGTCTAGATAAGAAAAAAGATGGTGGTGAAACTCACATTGCTGAAGCTCAAGGATGGAATGTTGAGGCAGAAGATGTTGAGGGCGGAAGATCTTTGATGATGAGGAAATTTCTCTTGAAGCCAGAGAAGGAGGTAGAGAACCCAGGCCAAAGAAACAGTCTGTTTCAAACTGCTTGCAAAACCAAAGACAGGGTATGCAAGGTCATAGTGGACAGCGGTAGCATGGAAAATCTCATATCTACAGAGATGGTAGAAAAGCTGAAGCTGGAGACTATTGTACATCCAAGCCCATATAGAGTTTCGTGGCTACAAAAAGGACATCAGGTAAATGTCACTAAACAATGTTTAGTTGAATTTAAAATAGGAGGATACAAAGATGAAATATTATGTGATGTCATTCCCA